>LVTN01000932.1:20981-43669 GCA_001649415.1 Musa itinerans | reverse complement strand
AAATCATGCTTGTTGTTTTTAATAAAAGTTTTGGTACAATGCTTGATAACTTTATTCTATGCATGAGATTTTGAAGTTATACATGATAGCTTTTGTATGGAAGGCTTGATGATTTTTGTGATGAATCTTGTCCTTGGTTTTCAATTTTAAACATGATGCATGGTTTTGATATAAGAATAAATATTTGGCCATGCTAATATAAAGTCAATCGTATAAATTTAAACTAAAGAAGATTAGATATCTTTAAGAATCATTCAACATTATGTTCAATGAAGCCATACTTAATGTCTTAATGAAAATGTTAAGAGATTTGATATCATGCTTAATGAGTTTATAGTTTGAAATTGTGCATGTTATACCTTGAAAACTTGAAACTATGTTTTGGTATCATGCCCAAAGTAATGATGCATAATGATCATGCTTAATGAGTTTATATTTCAAAATTATGCATGATGATTTTTGTGATTTATGGCTTGTTGATCCTTATCGTGATGAAATTTAATTTTTTGGTTTTAAAACGATGATGAATGTTTTTGTTTAGCAAAGGCATGCTTGTATGAAATAAAAGGGAAATACATTTCTTAAAAATTTCTCAATTCCTATGTTATGAATTTTTTTTTGAACCATGAAATTGATTTTGATTTTTCATTAATGAATTCATGTATATTATGCTTTTGTGAATCTCATGGATTATGAAAATGATTTAAATTTAATGGATTTTATCGAAATCATGATCTTGATTTCTCATGATTTATAACTTGAAATCGTTTATGAATCAAAATCTTTTTTTTTTGAACTCCCATGTTTCTTCATGTCGTTTACTAAAGAAGAAAATTTCCTAAATGATTCATTATTTTTCGGAATTACAATTTTTATTATTCATAATGAATTGAGAGATTTTATATGCATGAATTAATATCTTGTTCTCCTACAAGATTGAATGAATTTTATCTATATCATGATCTTCTAAGAATTCTTTTCGTTATTTATTTAATAGGAGATTTGTTAAAATGAATCATGGTTTCTCTTGATTTCTCGGAATTATAACTTGAAAATTCTTTTTGTAAATCAAGATTGTCTACTATGATTCTTTCTTTTCGCTATTTGAGTTATCCAAAAAGAATCATAATGTCTCTTGATACTCACAATTTGTCTTCATGATCTTTGATATTTTATCTCTCATGATATGATTTTTATGTATAATTCTTTGTATTCATGAAATATATATCTTATCACCTAATTCTTCTTGATATTTTTCATGTGATGATATAAATGCATGAAATACTCATGATATTGTTTTGGTGCTCTGAAATGATATAAAATTTGCTAGCTTATGAGTATCATGTATGATATGATGATTGATTTATTATCATGCATAGAGTAAGGATGATATGTAAAGTTTTAAAATTATGCATGTTGTAAATTGAAACTATAATGATGCACAAACATATTGAAATAAGGTTGATACTTTACCATTGTCATGCATTAAAAATTGTGTAATGGGAAAAAGAGATACAAAATTATATTCTTCCATTCCTTTTGACAATGACAAAAGGGGAGATAGCTAACTTGCTAGCTAGCTTTCATACTTCAAGAAGAAGCAAAAAGCTTGCTCATCTCAAAAGATGCAAAAATTTTACCAACTTTCTTGTGTAAAATCTGCTAGCTCACAAATTACAAGGAGAAAAACTTGCTAGGAAGCAAAATTGTTAGCTTATTCTAAAATGATGCATGCAATACTTATGATTTTATTATGATGATGTATTTAATGTATTGCATATCATGTATGAGAATCATGATTAAAATTGCATTGGCTTGAATTAAATTTAAATTTGAGGTTTATCTCAATTATAACATATTGAAATAAGAATGACACTTTATTTTTGTCATAATTTGAAAATTGATTAATTGCACCCCTATTTTTGCTAATGACAAAGGGGGAGAAAGAATTTCTAGCATGCACATCACGAAAAGAGGCAAACTTGCTAGCTTACTAATCTCAAAAGAGAAGCAAGAAGTGCTATCTTGCAAATCTCAAAGCAATGTTTGCTAAGTTACACATTTAAAAAAGAGGACAAAAAGTCTATCTTGCATATTTCAAAAGATGTAAAATTTTGCTAACTTTTATGTGTAAAATTTGATAGCTTGCATACTATAAAATGATAGAAATTTGCTAGCTTACAAGTCCTAATATGATGTAAAACTTGCTATCTTGAACATTACCAAGAATTGCTAGCTTGCAATCTCAAGAAGCAAAAATATTAACTTGCATATCTAGCAAAATTTACAAACTTGCAAAACTCAAAATTATCACTAGCTTAATGTAAAAATTTACATACTTGATGTAAAAATTTGCTAGCTTGTATATTCTAAAATGTTGTAAGATTCACTAGCTTGCATGATGTAGAACTTGCTTTCTTGAACATCACCAAGAAGTGCTATCTTACCTATCTCAAGAAGCAAAACATGCTAACTTGGGCATCTCTAGTTATTGCTAGCTTGCATGATAATAAAACTAAAGATTATATTTATTTTGTAATGATTTGAACTTGTATGTCAAAACACTTGATAATTGAACTTCTCCTTTTTATTGATGACAAAGGGGGAGAAGTATGATGTTATGCATAAGTTTATGATGACATGTTGCTTGGATTTTTGAATCCAAGACTTCTATTATGGTATATTGATAGGGAGAGTTTATGTAAACTTCGGGAGTTAAGATTAACTCCATCATCAATTGGTTGTAATCATAAAAAAGGGGGAGATTGTTGAATCTTGGATTTTGATGATGAAACCAATTGATAAGTGTTTATGATTTGATCTACATTTTGAGTGACGTAGGATGCTTCGATCATGATAAGACAATTAAAGTAAGAAGAATCATGTTGGGCCGGAGGAAAATATGTCGGAAGATTGGACGTCGAGCCAAAGGATCGGTCAACGTATCGATAGAAGGCTTCGGGCCATGCATTCGGGCATCGGGCCAAGAAGAGCGGATATTATGCCAAGGATATTGGAGTTACAGAGGTCAACTAGCCGATTAGGCAAAAGGCCACAAGAGAGGACGATGCGCCGAAGAATTAAACGAAGTGTCGATGGACCAATGACATGCCGGACAACATGATTCATGCTTAGTAATAATTATCTAGATCAAAGTGTGTTTTATGTGTGCAGGATTAACTACGATAGTAAGACATAAAGCAAACTGAAGTCCCAGAGTCAAGAACGCAATTTCGTTTGGAGTTCGAGAGTTCATTGGAAGTCCGGACGTTCGTCGGAAGTTCTGTAGAAATTGACCAAGAAGTCCAGGAGCTTGCCAAAGAAGCTCATCAGAACTCGCTAAGAAGATTGTCATGAAGTCCAGGACCTTGCCGGGTGTCCGTTGGAATATTGCCGAGAGATCGTTGGAAGTTCACCGGAAGCTCGCTAGAAGAAACCTAGACTTACGGACTTTGTTTAGCTTAGTAAATATCTTAAAATTCAAAGATAGCACATAATTTGGATTAGAATTGGGCCAACCCAATTAGGGGACAATTGGGCCAATTTTGGGCTGTTGGGCCAAGAGAAAGGCCTAAACAATGATCAAATAAGTGAAACCGTCGTGGCATAGTCTCCGAGATTGTGTCAGGCGATGGTACCACCAGTCTTGGCGGTGGTATCACCTAGTCTCAGTCTCCGAGACTGTCTGGATGGTGGTACCACCTAGTGTCAGGCTGCAGGTGGTGGTACCGCCTAGTGCAGGCGATGGTACCGCCCATACCCTGAAATTTCAGGGGTTTAAATTTTGGGCTCCAAATTTAAATTCATTTGGGGCCTATAAATACCCCAGCTATTCCTATATGGATAAGCAAGAAATATTGAGCAAAACCCTATGATTCTAAAGTTGCAAATCTTAGAAAGTTGAGTTCGCTCCTCCCAAAGCTTAGAGAGAGTTCTAAGGGATGTGTGAAAGGGATACCTTGTAAAAGAGGGTTGTACAATGTTGTCTCCTAAATCTGTAAAAAGGAGAAGAGGGGTGTAAAAGGGTAGTTGGTCTTCGCCCATTGAAAGAAGACTGATAGTGGATGCCAATGGCCTCGACGGAAGAGGAATTGGCGAAGTGGATGTAGGTCACGACGACCGAACCACTATAAAAATCTAGTTTGCGTTTCTCTTGTGCAATTTACTTTACTACAAACCACTTTACTTGCTTTACATCCATTATGCTCTTTCGTACGCTTTCAAAGTTAATACCTTTACGAAACGGTTTTTCGTCGGAAATGGATTTAATCACAACGAAGTTTTGAACCGATGTAATTTTTACCACTGCATTAATTCATCCCCCCTCTTAGTGCCGACTCTTTTCCTAATAGTATCATATACACCTCATCCTCGAGGTTACTGTTGAGAAACATAGTTTTCATGTTCACCTACTAGATCTCATAATCATAGTATGCCGTAATAGCCAACAAAATTCAGATAGATTTTAGCATGACTATGGGTGAGAAGGTTTCATCATAGTCAACACCTTACCTTTGACGATACCCCTTAGCCACCAGCCTTGCTTTATAGGTCTCTACTTTTTCATCTACTCCGATCTTCTTCTTGAAGATCCACTTGCAACTAATGGGTACAATGCCCTCGGGTGTATCAACTAGGTTCCAAACCTTGTTAGAGTACATGGAATCCATCTCAGAATTCATGGCTTCTTGCCACTTCCCAGAGTCTATACTCGTAATAGCCTTCTCGTAGGTCTGAGGATCAATATCCTCAACATCCTCTCCTCTAATATGTCCCACATATCTCTTAGGAGGATATGATACTCTACCGGACCTACGTAAAGTTTGAACTTATGTGTTAGGTATATGAACAGACTCGAACTATGGAGTAGTGCTTGAGCTAGGCTCTCCAACCTCGCTAAACTCTATCACGCTCCCACTATCTCTGCTAAGAATATATTCCTTCTCAAGGAAGACCACTCTCTTAGCTATAAAGACCCTTTGGTCATCGAGGTGATAGAAATAATATCCACAATTTTCTATAGGGTATCCCACAAAATTGCACTGCTCCATCTTAGATTCTAACTTATCAAGGTTATATCTTTTAACGTGGGCAAGATAGCCCCAAATCATAACAACCTTAAGATCGGGTTTCTTCCCTTTCCATATCTCATATGGTGTAGATACTATTGACTTAGTTGGAACTCTGTTCAGAATGTAAGCTACAGTATCTAGAGCATATCCCCAGAATGAGATAAGTAGGTCGACAAAACTCATCATGGACCGCACCATGTCTAATAGTATACGATTCCTTCTTTTAGATGCACCATTGAGCTAAGGTGTATAAGGAGGTGTCCATTGGGATAAAATTCTATGGTCCTTAAGGAATTGGGTGTAACTCTGTACTCAAGTATTCATCTCCTCGATCTAATCGAAGAGTCTTGATACTTTTTCTAATCTGATTCTCCACTTCATTCTTATACTCTCTGAATTTCTTGAAGGTCTCGGACTTGTATTTCATCAAGTACACATGTCTATACCTTAAGATATCATCAGTAAAATTAATGAAATATGAGTAACCACCTATGACATGAGTTAACATGGGACCATATATATCACTATGTATGAGTTCCAACAGCTCAGTGGCTCTCTCTCCAGTTTTACTAAATGGAGAGTTGGTCAGTTATCCACGAAGGCAAGACTCGCAAATTGCATACGACTCATAGTCAAATGGATCTATATATCTAACATTTAGTAACTTTTGAATCATTCCCTCATGGATATGACCTAGCCTACAATGCCACAGGTATGCATTGTTCACCTCATCTCGTTTCCTCTTGGACACACTTACATTTATGATATGTGGAGTAGTGTCTAGTATAAACAAACTATTATACAATGTTCATCTTGTGATGATCTTATCATCTAATAATATTAAACAATCATTATTCTCAAAAACTAATTTATATCAATTAACTATCAAACATGAAATGGAAATAATATTTTTGATAATAGAAGGAACAAAATAGCATGCATCCAATGCAATAATAGCTCCACCAAGCAGACCTTGCCAATAGCTACTATCGTAACTTTTGCTCTATTGCCCATCTTAAGGTCCATCTTGCCTCTTGCTAGTCTCCTATGTCTTGCCAGAATCTACAACGAATTATAAATATGATAAGCACTATCGATATCCAATACCCATGTGTTATCATAAGAATCTGATAAATGAAAACTGATCATGAACGTACCTGAAGCTTCTCCAAGCTTTTGCTTCGCCCTCTCTGCAAGGTACTCTTTGCATTTTCTCTTCTAATGCCCATTTTTGCCATAGTAGATGCACTGGCCTTTGTCCTTCACTGGGTCCTTCTTAGCAACCTTTGCTTTACCTAGTCTACCCTTGCACTTTCCCTTCTTAAGGGACTTTTTTGTCTTCCTTTTCTGGTCTCACAAATATAAAGAATTGGCTTCTCTTTCTTGATAGTGTTATTTGCCTCCCTCAACATATTGTGGAGCTCAGGGAGAGTCACCTTAAGCTTGTTCATATTAAAATTTATTATGAACTAAGAAAAAGAATCTGGTAGGGATTGAAGCACAAGATTTACACACAAGTTGTCCTCAAAGACAATTCCTAGACCTATGAGTTTATCTATCCATTCAATCATCCTTATAACATGGTTCTGAACTGGTGCCCCCTCAATCATCCTAGCATAGAAGAGACTCTTCGATATCTCATATCGGTGAGTCCTTCCATGTTCCTCAAATAGTTTGTAGACATATAGGAGAATAGATATAACATCCATTTTTTCATGCTATCTCTATAACTCGGGAGTCATGAAGCCCAACATGTACCACTGAGCAAGAGTAGAATCATCTATGTACTTCTCGTAGTACGCAATCTCATCCTCACTTATCCCTTCATCGGGTGTAGGTATCACTATATCAAGGATATACGTGATTTTCTCCATCGTGAGAACGATTCTCAGGTTGCGGAGCCAATCCATGTAGTTTGGACTAGTGAGGCGGTTGACATCAAGTATGCCATATAAGGGATTTGAAAGTGACATTTTCTGAAAATAAATATGTAGTAGAAATAAATAACATGCAGACTTTATAAAAATAAACAACTAAGATATGGTCTTCTATCTTAGTCTACTCTCATTATTTTCTAGTATATGAATCGGAGATCTCTGACGGATCTCTAGTGAGAATTAAGATCCAATCGATATCTCAACGTAGCCTCGAGGAAATCAACCAATTACGCTAAGCTCAAAAAGTATGCAACTCTTGCCGATCACAACTCCTTATGACTCCCTTCCTGTTCAGCCTCTGAACCATCATGGTCTCGAGGGACTCGACCAACCATGATGTCTAGTTAAGCCATCACCATCATAGACATACATATTTAATATATATCTACATCGCATGCAAATATATATACATATCTAATAGGTGTATAAACAATCACACATCATATGAGCAATCACACAAGATGATCATATACCATAGCATAATATGATTAGACCCAAGCTAATGGGCCCAATTATTCACATCAAGATTTATTTGTGCAGTGATGCATCTCCATGCCTGGTGATCATTCATCTCATCATCTTCGGTTCCGTCGGCATCTCGTCGCATCTCCATGCGTCGCGATCATCCGTCTCGGCCTTGTGGGTTTCGCTATTGCCTCCAACTCTCGCTATGCCTCCTCATGTGATGACAACTTAATCATAGGCAAGCAGACCCAATAATAAATAAGAATAAAATTAGAGACTTGCAGGCCCTGATAATAATAATAATTATATCACATGTACACACACATCACATAGTCCATTATCATCCGTCTATATCATTCATTGCATGTATACATCATCATCATGTAGGACTACTAAATAATAATTAATTAAATTATTTAATTAATTATTATATAGTTTTTTGGGAACCCTACCATAGGGTGCCCCAAAATGACAGGTAGTTCCTTAAGTGGCTAGGAAATCTCAACCACTAAGGACTCCCTTATGGCCAAGAATCCTAGGCCACAAGGCTGCCTTGTGTGGCTAGGAAGCCCTAGCCACCAAGGAGTCCCTTGCAGCCAGGAAACCCTGGCTGCAGGGTAGCCAGGAAAACTAGCCACCTGCTTGTCCTATGCGGCCGAGAGTCCTGGCCACTAAGGGCACTTGGGTGGTTAGGAAACCTAGCCACTTGTGGTGCCCCTTGTAGCTAGGAAACCTAACTGTAGGGGCTGCCATGCAGCAGATTGAGAGCAGCCTTGCTGTTCTTGTTCCTGTTGCTTTTGGCTAGGTCAAGAGCAGTAGATTGGAGCTCTCGACCGAGGCTGCAAGCAGCCTTCAGCCAATCTAAGGGATAGCAATAGTTGCTACCCTTTCATACCCTTTTGTGTTAACAAATTTGACATCAAAAGCTCTCTCTAAAACACCTCTTTATAGTAAGAAAATGTGTAGCACAGATTTGAAAAACTATGACAAAAAATCGTATCAATTGCGTAAAACAATTCTACGCGATTAAATATAACACACGTAGTTTAAAACCAATCTTTTGCACGATCAACCTAGCTCTGATACAACTATTGGGAAATCTGAGGTGACGTCACATGCATAGTAGAGGAATAAAAAAAAATTCCAGAATTCTTGCAGAAAAATAAGGTTTCATCATTGTGCAAAGATTGGTGTGCAAAAAAAACCCGTAAAACCAGAAAACTACAGGTATAAGAAAGATATGTTACCTAAGGAGATCATATATCCCTGAAAATCTATAGATCAGTGGGAGAGGATGAAGAAGGTAAATTGTCCTATCTAGTGGTGATCCACATGACAAGGGTTGCGTAGACGCTCCTCAAATCATTGCCTAAATCTCTTTCTCGCGCACACCACACAATAAAAAAGGGCCTGCCCCTTCTTGCTATCCACATGCCCTAAACAGGGGCTGTAATATGAGGAGGAGAGGGACAGAAGAGAATAGAAGGAGATAGCAAAAAAAAATCTATCTTATAGCCCTGTGGTTCCCTCCTATTTATAGAGGCCCATTGTCAACTTACCATAATGAATCCTGTCATATTGGGTACTAGATCTCCATCCAACTACCCATGCTACATAGATTAGTGGATCTCTACCCAATAATATCTCATTAGCTCTTATTGGATCTCATCCATATGATCCAATAATTCAAGGGTTTATTAGATATCCAATAAGATAGGGGCTCTAACAGATATCTCAAATCTGAACCTCTACTCGTCACAACACCTACCATATGTGTGTGACCCTCTAGGCCTAATATCGAGCTGGCCATGAGTCATATCTGTCAGAACACCTTCTAACTCAGTGAATTATTATCTTTATAATAATTCACTCAACTCATCAACTACGGACGTAATAGGCTACTACGTCGCAGTTTCTAGACGATATAGGGGAATCCAATCTATTGGACCTATCAATCCTCAGTTATTGTATATCTATAGTCTCTAATTCATCTAATACCCCAAAGACCGTATATCAGGCATGGTGCTGTTAGGCTTATACGATTGTTGAATCTCAAATTTTGATGATGAAACCAATTGATAAGTGTTTATGATTTGATCTGCGTTTTGAGTGATGTAGGATGCTTCGACCAGGATGAGACAATTAAAGTAGGAAGAATCATGTTGGGCCAGAGGAAAACATGTCAGAAGATTGGACGTCGAGTCGGAGGATCGGTCGACGTATCAACAGAAGGCTTCGGGCCATGGATTCGGGCATCGGGCTAAGAAGAGCGGGTATTATGCCAAGGATATCGGAGTTGCAGAGGTCAACTAGCCGATTGGGCAATAGGCCGCAAGAGAGGACGATGTGCTAAAGAATCGGATGAAGCATCAATGGACCAATGACATGCCGGACAATATGATTCATGCTTAGTAATAATTATCTAGATCGTAGTATGTTTTTATATGCAGGATTAACTACGATAGCAAGGCATAAAGCAAAATAAAGTCCTGGAGTCAAGAACGCAATTTCGTTGGGAGTTCGAGAGTTCATCGAAAGTCCGGATGTTCGTCGGAAGTTCTACCGGAACCAACTGAGAAGTCCAGGAGCTTGCCAAAGAAGCTCATTGGAACTCGCCAAGAAGATCATCGTGAAGTCTAGGAGCCAAAGATTTGCTTGAGCACGAAAACATTACCGAGAGATCATCGGTAATTAACAAGCAGATTATCAGAAGCTCGCTGGAAGAAACTAGACTTATGGACTTTTTTAGCTTAGGAAATATCTTAGATTTCGTAGTTAGCACATAATTGAGATTATAATTGGCCCAACCCAATTATGGGCCAATTGGGCCTATGTAAGGATTGTGTTGGGCCCAATGAAAAGCCCAAATAGTGACCCAAAAGATGGCACCGTCGTGGCACAGTCTCCAAGATTGTGTCAAGCGGTCGTACCGCCCCTAGTAGGGTGCCAGGTGGTGGTACCGCCCAGTGGCAGGTTGCCAGGCGATGGTACCGTCGAACGTAGTGTTAATGTTAGACTGATACTAGCAGTGGTACCGCCCGTACCCAGGAAACCCAGGATGAGATATTTTTAGGCTCCAAGTTTGAATCAACTTGAGGCCTATAAATGCCCCTCTCATCCCTGGTTAAAGGACACAAGCACAGAGAGATTAAAAGTGAGAAAACGTTGTTGCAATCACTAGAGAAATCCCTCCTCTAGATCTAACTTTAAAATTCTGTTTAGAGAGGAGTGTGTGTGCATGTAAAGGTTAACTCTTAAACCTGTGAAAAGGAGAAGAATGGTGTAAAAAGGAGGTTGATCTTCGCCTATTAAAGGAAAATCGATAGTGGATGTCGGTGGCCTCGACGGAAGAGGAATCGGTGGAGTGGATGTAGGTCACGACGATTGAACCACTATAAAATCGGCATGTTCTTCTCTGGTTTGTTTTTCTATATTTGAGCAATTTACTTTACTGCAAACCTCCTAACTTGCTTTACATCCACTATGCTCTTCTGTACGCTTTCAATCTATCATTACGAAAATGCTTTCAAGTTCAATTTTAAGTATCTTTCCGAGATTGGTTTTAATCGAACGAAATAATTTTGAACCGATGTTATTTTACCGCTGCACTAATTCACCCCCCGCCCTCTTAGTGCCGATTCTTTTCCTAACATTTGGTATCATAGCCTCATTTTTCTAATTTGGTTTAACACCCAAATAGAAATAGCTTTTTTCGGCTTTCAAGAGAGTCACTCTCTTATTCGTCCTCCCTTGTTCAATAAGACGGACTACATATATTGAAAAACTCGAGTGAGAGTTTTCTTGCTTTTTTTGGATTTAAATTTATGGAGTATTGTGTTAAACAGTTTTCGAATGTCTTCTCTTCCAATGAACCATTGGAATGATTTGGAGAAGACGTTTTCTTTAAATGCTAGAGCTATGAATGCTCTATTTTGCACCTTAGACAAAACTGAGTTTAATCGGGTTTCTACTTGTGAAATGACCTTTGACATTTGGCATACTCTTGAAATCACACATGAAGGCACTAGCAAAGTTAAAGATTCGAAAATCAACTTTTTGATGCATGATTTTGAGATGTTAACTAAGAGAGACTATTGGAGACATGATCACCCATTTTACGGATATCGTCAATAGTCTAAAAGGACTTGGTAAAAGCTTTTCGAATTTTGAACTCATTAACAAGATTTTACGATTACTTTATAAGAGTTGGGATTCAAAAGTAACGGCTATTCAAGAATAAAAAAACTTGAACCATTTACCAATTGAAGAACTTATAGGGTCTTTGATGACCTATGAAATGATGTGCAATGCACGTAAAGAACTTAAGAACAACCTTTCAAAGAACAGGAAGGATTTTGGACTTAGAACAATTAAAGACCACTCGAGCATAAGCTCAAGTGATGGTGAACTTGAACTCCTCATGAAATTTAAAAGGTTCATGAAACAACAATCAAAAAATAAAAACAAACTTAAAAAGAATACAAATTAGGACGAAACGAGTGCATCCGAAGAAGAGGAGCAAACCAATGAAGACGAAGTGGCGAACCTTGCTTTGGTGTCTCTCGTTAATGAGGTAAACAACTCAAACAAAACTCCCTTAGTTTATTTTGAAATTACATGATATTTTCCATGAGTTGTTTTTAATTTAGTTTAAGAAAATTATATAATTTTTTCTTGAAAATTACATGTTTAATAAATAAAAATATAAAAAAAAATTAGGAATCATGCTTATTTGAAAATAATCATGAAAATTGCATGTGTTATGATAAAGGAACAAAATGTTAGACTTAAATCATGCTAGATGTTTTAATGATAATGTGTATCTTAATGATTTCCGTATTACTTTTGATTGAAAACACTTTATGAAATCATGCTTGATGAAATAATGTAATGATGCATAATGATAGTGCTTAATGAATTTATCTTTCGAAATTATGCATGATGATTTGAAGTAATGATGATTTTTGGGTGATTTATGCCTTATTGATCTTTGTCGTAATAAATCTTGCACTTTTGGTTTTAAACACGATACATATTTTTATTTGGCATAAATAAAATAAATCATATGAATTGAAACAACTAAAAAGAGGTAAACATTTTTCTCGAATTTTTTTTCCCTATCTTTTCAAGTTTTGAATAAGAGATTGATAAATCTATTTATATTTTTGAATCTCTTGAACTATGAAAGTGATTTTGATAATTTGATGATTTAAATTTGAATAAATTTTTATCTAAATCATGATCTTGATTTCTTGATATTCATAAATTAATATTTATTATGAATCAAGATTTTTTATTAATCGTTCTCCTACGATTCTACTTGGTATTTTCTTAGGAGGTGATTTTCTAAATGAGTCATGATTTTTCTTATGAGTTCTTGGATTTATTACTTGAGATTTTTTTTAATCAAGATCTCTTCCTTGTACTCCTACGATTTTTATTCTTGGTATTTTATTTAAAGAAGAGATTTACTATATGAATCATGTCTTTTGGTATTTACATGATCTTATCTCTCATGATATGATTTATTTTTGTATAACTCCTTATATTTATCACCCACTTAATTTTTCTTTATGAGATGAAATGAATGCGATGAAATAAAAATATGCATGAAATACAAATGAGAAGTTTTGATCATGCATAGTAGGATATAATTTGACATTTAGATACCATCATGATTTGAAATACTATGATTTGTTGCTAAAATGATGTTATTATAAATGCTTGAGTATCAAATGATTGATTTATTTTTAGTATCATGTATAGAGTAAGGATGATAGGTAAAGTTTTAAAATTGTGCATGTTGTAAATTGAAACTTTAATGATGCACAAACATATTGAAATAATGATTGAAATATTAATGTAATTATGAATGATGATTTGATATTATGCATGCAATACTTCAACTTATGATAATGATGCATGCAATGATAAAATATTTATGATGAAAAATTGTTTTGACATTCATAACTTAATTTGTCATGATTTGAAAATTATTGTAAAGGGAAAAAGAGATACAAAATTATATTCTTCCCTTCTTTTTGACAATGACAAAGGGGGAGATAGCTAGCTTGCACAAGTCAAGAAGATGCAAAGACATGCTAGCTTGCTTATCTCAAAAGAGAAGCAAATATCGCTAACTTGCATATTTCAAGAAGCAAAAGTTGCTTTCTTGAACATCTCAAATATTGCTAGTTTACATTTTTTTAAAATGATGTAAAAATTTGCTAGCTTGCATGATGTAGAACTTGCTATCTTGAACATCACCAAGAATTGCTAGCTTGCATAATGATAAAACTAGAAATTATGTTTATTATGCAATGATTTGAATTTATATTTCCAAACACTTGGAAGTTACACTTCTTTTTGTTGATGATAAAGGGGGAGAAGTATGATCATATTATGCATGATGACGGGTTACAAATATTCATGATGAAATTTGCAATGACTTGAATTTAGCTTGAATTCAAGGTTCTATCAATATGGCATATTGATAGGGGGAGTTAAGGTTAACTCCGTTATCAATTGGTTGTCATCATCAAAAAGGGGGAGATTGTTGAATCTCGGATTTTGATGATGAAACCAATTGATAAATGTTTATGATTTGATCTGTATTTTGAGTGATGCAGGATGCTTCGATTAGGATAAGACAATTAAAGCAGGAAGAATCATGTTGGGCCGGAGGAAACCATGTTAGAAGATCGGACGTCGAGCCGGAGGATCGGTCGACGTATCGACAGAAGGCTTCGGGCCATGGATTCGGGCATCGGGCCAAAAAGAGTGGGTATTGCGCCAAGGATATCGGAGTTGCGGAGGTCAACTGGCCGATTGAGCAATAGCCTGCAAGAGAGGATGATGCGCCGAAGAATTGGATGAAGCGTCGATGGACCAATAACATGCTGGACGATATGATTCATGCTTAATAATAATTGTCTAGATCATTGTGTATTTTTATGTATGCAGGATTAACTACGATAGTAAGGCATAAGCAAAATGAAGTCCCAGAGTCAAGAACGCGATTTCGTTGGAAGTTCGAGAGTTCGTCGGAAGTCCGGACGTTTGTCGGAGGTTCTGCCAGAACCAACTGAGAAGTCCAGGAGCTTGCCAAAGAAGCTCATCGGAACTCGCCAAGAAGATCGTCGTGAAGTCCAGGAGCTTGCCGAAAGTCCGTTGGAACATTATCGAGAGATTATCAGAAGTTCATCGGAAGCTCGCTGAAAGAAACTAGACTTGTAGACTTGTTTAGCTTAGGAAATGTCTTAGATTTCATAGTTAGCACATAATTAGGATTGGAATTGGGCCAACCCAATTATGGGCCAATTTGGCCCATGTAAGGATTGTGTTGGGCCCAATGAAAGGCCCAAACAATGACCCAAGAGATGGCATCATCGTGGCACAGTCTCCGAGATTGTGTCAAGCGGTGGTACCGCCCCTAGCAGGGTGCCAAGCGGTGGTACCTCCCAATGGCAGGTTGTTATGCGGTGGTACCGCCCAACGCAGTGTTAGTGGCCCAAATAGTGACCCAAGAGATGGCACCAGTGTCAAACTGACACTAGCGGTGGTACCGCCCAACACAGGCTGTGGTACCGCCCGTACCTAGGAAACCCGGGATGAGATATTTTTAGGCTCCAAATTTGAATCAACTTAAGGCCTATAAATACCCCTCTTATCCCTGGTTAAAGTACATATGCACAAAGAGATTAAAAGTGAGAAAACGCTATTGCAATCACTAGAGAAATCCTTCCTCTAGATCTAACTTTAGAATTCTGTTTCGAGAGGAGTGTGTGTGCTTGTAAAGGTTGACTCCTAAACCTATGAAAAGGAGAAGAGGGGTGTAAGAAGGAGGTTGATCTTCGCCTATTAAAGGAAGATCAATAGTGGATGCCGGTGGCCTCGACGGAAGAGGAATCAGTGGAGTGGATGTAGGTCACGACGACCGAACCACTATAAAATCGGTGTGTTCTTCTTTGGTTTACTTTTTTATATTTGAGCAACTTACTTTACTGCAAACCTCCTAACATGCTTTACATCCACTACGCTCTTCCGTACTCTTTCAAGCTATCTTTACGAAAATGCTTTCAAGTTCAATTTTAAGTATCTTTCCGAGATCAGTTTTAATCGAACGAAATAATTTTGAACCGACGTTATTTTACCGCTGCACTAATTCACCCCCCCCTCTTAGTGCCGACTCTTTTCCTAACAACGATTTCTAGTTGAGTCTTACTCTAATCGGATTCTCCTTGAGAACTCTTTCTCTCTCAATTTGAATGACCTTGGCTAGAGATTTGTCTAAGCGAGAATACATGGGATATTTCTCTCATGACACCGAGAGTGGATGTTCTTCTATCGACACTTAATAGCCCTTGTAAGATTGGCGGCCACTCCCGATGACCGGTTGTGCTAGATCTGGAACTTCCAAACCTATAAGTATGGTATCAAAGAGTGGACTACTCATACAGGACATCCTTGGTGTCTCAAGTCTAAGGACCAGATACACCATTAGGATAATGAAATTATTGTCTAACAATAAGGCATAATTAACCATCCAGTATTCTGTGAGCGAATCAATCAATGAACTCATTCTTCAATGATCACTTACACTATATCCCTAGTGTCCACCCACGAGCAGCTATGAGACCAGCTACCTCCATTATATAGATAGATATATAGTACACCAGCCTATCTAGTTATCTCGATGTCCCTCTCGAGTAACCTATAACCGAGATTATTTAGAGTTTGTGTTTAAAGGTGAGTGGGCCTAATTATCATGATTTGATTCCCATTGTACAGATCCATAAACATTACTATATATATTCATACAACAAGCAATATAAGATGGCTAAATTTTAAATAATATAATAAGTAAAAAGAATGCATATCATATCATATGTGTCATCACTCACGTGATTGGCTTGTAGGACACCTATGACTAGCAGTTTTACCGTGAGATGGTGAAAGTATGTCAATAAAATTCATGGATATATTAGGCCAAGCATCAGTAGGAATAGGAAGAGGTTGAAGCAAACCAGGGGTAGCAATTGTCTTATCTTTGTGATGTTGGCAAATATCACATACTATAATGAACTTCTTGATGGTTTTATTCATACTCTTCTAATACAAAAGTTGACTGATACATTTGTATGTATAAAAAAATATAGAATAATCCACAGTTGGTGATGAATAAAACTCCTTCAAAATTATATTGTAGTAAGAAGAATTTGATGCTAAGAAATTCTACCCTTGTAGCGTAAATCTATGAGATCCCAATTGTAATTAGGAATAGAAGTTGGAACTTCTTCTAGCTTTTTAATAACTTCTTGAATTTCATGATCATCTAACCATTCACTCCTAATAAGTTTTAACATTTTACAAGTAGAAATAGAAATAACTACTAGTTCAGCTTACTCTAACATATAAGAAAGTACATTTACAACTAAATTCTTACTCTTTTTCTTATAAATAATCTCATTGTCAAAACCTAATAGCTTAGTGATTCATTTTTGTTGCTCTAAAAAAGGAACCCTTTGCTCAAGAAAATATTTCAGGCTTTTGTGATCAATGCGTATATGAAACCGTCAACTAATTAAGTAAGACCTTCACTTAGTGACTACATGAACAATTGCTAACATCTCCTTATCATAAATAGATAAACTCAAATGAGATGAGAAAGTGCCTTACTAGTATAAGTAATTGAATGACCTTCTTGCATTAGTATAGCTTCAATACCCGCTCTAGAAGCTTTAGATTCAATCACGAATAACTTGTTAAAATATGATAAAGTGAGAACTAGCATAGTAATCATTGCATACTTTAGAGAAACAAAAGCTTGAGTAGCTTCTTTTGTCCACTTAAATGCATCTTTCTTCAAAAGTGATGTCAAAGGAGCATTAATTTTACCATAGTTCTTCACAAACTTTTAAAAATAACCAGTGAGTCCCAAAACTCCCCTCAAGCCCTTAATTGATTTTGGAATTGGCCAATCTTTCATTACTTGGATTTTGGAAAGATCAACTACGATATCCTCTCGAGAAATAACATAGCCAAGATACTCCACCTAAGATTACCCAAAGCTGCATTTTGATTTTTTGACAAAAGACAATACTCATGAAAAAGGGTAAAGATAACCCGTAATTGTAATAAATGACCTTCTAAAGATGGGCTATAAATCAAAATATCATTAAAGAAAATTAGAACAAATTTACAAAAATGAACTTGAAAGATATTATTTATTAAACGTTTAAAAATAGGCGGCACATTAGTAAACACAAAAGGCACTACCAAAAATTCATAATGACTATCATGCATTTTAAAAATAATTTTTTGAATATCATCTTCATGTATACGAATTTAGTGACATCTAAACCATAAATCCAGTTTAGTAAAAACTTGTGCACCTCCCAATTCATTAAGTAACTCATACACTACTAGATTAGGATGCTTGTCTTTCATTGTAATATTATTAAGTGCTCAATAATTTAAACACAACCACCAAGAACCATTATTCTTCAGGACTAATAAGATTAGAGAGGAGTATGGACTAACGCTAGCCCTTATGATCCTTGTTTCAAGCATCTCCTTAACGATTTTCTCTATTTTTGTCTTTTGAAAGTGAAGATATTGATAAGGCCGGATATTAGTTGGTGTACTCCCAAGCAATAAAGAAAATTAATGATCATATGATCAAAGAGGTGGAAGTCCTTGGGGTTCTACAAATACATCCATAAATTTTTTGAATAATAATTGAACATTTTCATCTTGTTCAAGCATGGTAGCTTCCTCTTTAATGCTTTCTAATTATACCAAAATTCCATAATGTGCCTTTTGAAGAACTCTCTCCATTCTATGGCCTTACTATAACACTTTCCCTTTAGGATCATTTGCTTTCCGTTGATAAAAAAAATTCATAATTAATTTAAAAAAAATTCAAGAGATATCGCCCAGAGTTAATAGTTACTCAATTATAAGTACAACATCATAGTCCTCCGATAGTAATAAAAAAATACATAAGCAATTCTTGGCCCTAAATAACAAGATTTACTTTAAGACACTTATTATCACAAGTTGAAATTCGCCTATTAGCAAATTTTACCTCAAACTTATCACAATATTCAATGTGATAGGTCAATTGTGCAACAACATTGCTATCTATAAAATTATTGGTACTACTAGTATCAATCAAAACAGTAACATATTAACATTTCAAAAGCCCTTCAACTTTCATAATTTAAGGATTGGAATAGCTAGCTAATGCATGAACAATATGTATGATAGGTTCAATGATCTCATCATTATCAGTATCTTTATGATCAGAGTCTATAGCCTCGATCTCTGGTACCTCCTCAATTGGTTCAATCATCAAAAGTTTTCTTTGCTTGCATCGATGCTCCCTACTCCACTTTATATCACAATGTCAGCACAAACCCTTTGTTTATTGTTCTTTGAGTTCCTCTTAGGTTAGTCTTCTAGTATTAGGATTCTGATTAGGAATGTTTAGAGTAGTTGATTTACTAGTCACTTGTTTATTAACACTCCTAGTTCGACGATTTTTTATGTTAATTTTTTCTTTATGCAATCGTGTAAAAAAATTGTAACTATCATAGTGCGAGGTTAGTAAGCTTGAACTTTATAACGAATGTTTGAATTAAGACCTATAATAAATGTTCCCACAAATTACTTTTCAGAGCAATATTTATTCTAATTTGATAATCGTTCAAATCGACTTTGATATTCTAACACAGTAGAAATCTAACAAATATTAGTAAGTTGCCCATCAATATTCTCATATTTTGATAGTCTAAAATGAACAAAAAGACCTTTCTTAAATTGCTCGCATGAGGAAACTTCATGACAAGTTTCATACCAATTATATCATTGAATAGCATTTTTATCTAGTTAGATTAAAACTATTTTTACATTCGAATCTTTTAGAGTTTTATGAAAGCGAAAAAAAATTTCTGCTCTAAAAATCCAATCGATTGAATCTCCATCTTTCCATTTAGAAAATTCTACTTTTATGTGAGGGTAGCTATTATCATGCTCTTGGTAACCTCTTCTTGTGACTTCATATCGATCTAATTGTTTACTAGTAGAAGCCAAACTTTTATCTTATTAGTTTTTGCTAAAATTTTTAAGCAAACTCTTTTTGAAATCATTGAGAGTTTCTTATAGGCTCTCAATTTTTGCTTCTAAAGTTTCAAATTGGGATTTCATAGAATTATCATTAGTCATTGCGTATGATTGTAGATATGCAATTCCTAAGTTTTGTTTTTGATTTCGGGTCAAGGGCATAAGCACTAGCTTACTTGGTGTTGAAGGTGAAGTCACCATTGGCAATGTCGGCGTTGAGGCCTATGGCAACGTTAGAGAGGAGATTGAGGGAACACCGAAGAAACGCCAAGGAAACACCACAAGAATTTTAGGAACACCAAAGAAATACTGCAAGAATACTGCAAGAACTTTGGGAACACTACTCTAATACTAGATGATACAATCTTAGAGTTTTATTTAAGAAAATAAATAGAGATTTGATCATTTCGAGGGATCAACCTCTAAGTTGGCTAAAGGTTTTGAATTATATTTGATTGCTAGAAAAAAAATAGCCAAAGGCATTATATATATATATATATATATATATATATATATATAGTTATTTAATTCTTAGTTATTTAGGACTAGAATTTCTAATAAAAATAAAAATAGCATATCCTAATTTGCTACATCAAATGACTCCTAACATAATTAGGAAAAACTTAAAAACTCCTATCATAACTAGTAAAAACTAAATAAGAAAATAAAGATTAATATCAAATCCCTAAAAGTAAGAACTCCTAAAATTAAGGAATCCTAACAGTTTACTGAAATAGCTGGATCCCGAGTTAAATGTTTTCTCTAATATATTTAATCTTTTGTAGATCTTTAAGCGACCATAAAAAGTTTCAGAGAGACCGACTCTTTACACAAGAGTACCACATGACTTAGGTAAAACTAACTAAGTTCCACTATCACAACACCTTTCTTTCGTACGTCCGAGTCACACACGTTGTAATGTCCATGGGAATGACCACATCGTGGATATATGGGTCGGCTAGACTTCGTCGAGTTTGGCTCGAAGATTTGTTGTTTCGATTGATGGCACCAATTCGAAGCCAAGAGCAGCTGGTTCAACACAGGGATGTGCTCTTGTCGGCTACGGCTTCGGGTAAGAAATCTTCTCATTGATGGTAATTCCTTAATCATCCATGGTCATTGCTTTTGTCTATGATCCTATACCTAGATAGATAGATGACCATTGTCTTTGCGATCTGATTGAAGGAGATGTGTGCAATTTGAATTATGTATGAACAAAATGATCACCAGATTATCAACGTAATCTTTGGCTAATAAGTAGGGGAAGGGGATTGTACACCACTAGTAGAGTTCGACGTATGCCATTTCGCTCTCAATTGCTGTGATTTAACATCAATGTGCGTGCGTCAGTGATAGTAAAAGAAACTCAACAATATGTAGGTTTTTATGATTGAATTCATTGATTCTCCATGAATATTGAATCGTGGTTGAGATTGGGGAAATAAATAGAAGGATTTTTTCACTCTGGCATACTAATTTATCTTACAAAGTTTTTCCAACAATAAAAGACTATATAATCATTCGTTACAGTAGCAAATGTTGTTGGGCTGATAGCCCATATTCAGCCCATGTGAGCTTTATCAGCCCACAGCCCACATCTCACCCCCTCTTAACCTAACCCTAATTAATATTAGGGGGGTGTGGGTGGCTGCATTTTGGAGGCAAAAAAAGGCATAAATAGGGCAGCAACGTGGGAGAAGAAAAGAGCCACGAGATTCCAAAGAAAATGAGGAAAACAAGGCAGAAAATGAAGAGAAAGAAATGGAAGAAAACAAGGACAATGCAGAGAGACTGTTCTCAATCATCTAGCAGTATTCTCATCTTAGGTTAGATCAAATCTATAGTAGATTCTTGTTGTGATTACTTGAGGAGGTTTTAGATATTGTGGGCAGTGACGTGATCCTTGTATCCCAATTATCCTCTTGTGATTGTTGTTAGGGTTTTGGGCAAGAGATTGAGATTTGTATATTCATTATTCTCATAGTGGATTATCTCTAGTTTGCCCCGTGGTTTTTACCCTTCACATTGAAGGGGTTTTCCACGTATATCTTGGTGTTCTGTTTAATTTGTGCTTCCATTTAATTCCGCTGTGTATTATGGTCTTCTAGTATTTTTTCATATACAAAAGTTATTCCTATTTATATCCCCATCACCATCCCCTTCTTCTCCTACGGCTACCGACTTCCTATTTCAGAATGCTTCCTCTGCTCGTTATTTGTATCGGTGGGCAAGGCTAACTGCCCCGGCCAAAACAGCAGCTCTTTTTTATGGTCTTCGTGCAGTGGATGCGCTCCGGTTCGCTTCTTTCTTTCTTTATGTGATCTGATTCTCAGGAAGTTGTCAATATTGTATGTCAAGGGTCTTTCTACAATTCCCTGGTTTCTTATGAACCTGTTCGATGAAATAGATCCTCTTGTTAGCAAGCAACATGTTGTTCACGTCAGCCACTTTTCCAGAAACTTGAATGTTGTGGCCCATAATCTGGCCATTAGGGGTAGAACTCCAAGTTATTCATTCCTGTTTTCTGCAGCTACCCGGGATCTAGTCGTGTTCTCATTCAAACCAACCCTGCAGCCTCAAAAGAAAGGGACCCTAAAGAGCATCTTGGAAAAAACCCTATTGTGAAGAAGCTTCTTTTTGGTGTTACCTTATCACCGGGCTGACTTTGGAGGATGCTGTAACTGTTTTTGGTTTGACCTTATCACCGGGCCGGGCGAGGATGCTGTAACGTCCTACACGGTGGAGCCAGCAATTCCTCATGCTGAACAAACTGGCGAGTGGGGAGCCGGATCTTACCCTTCCTGCAATTAGGTCACAGCCGAGGGTTGAGGGCAGAGGTAACCCAAACATCGATTGGAATAACGAAAATGTCCATTCCCCATCCAGTATAGGAGTTTCGAAAGTGTTTCATTACTATCATTCTATATCTGAGTACCCACGTAGCGGTAAGTCAACTCTCGAATCCTAATCAGCAAGCAGTAGAAGGGCCCGTTTTCGTTTCATCCCGAGTGTAATCTGTCGGTGTTACGCTAACGACTGAAGCTATAATATTTCCAGGAGTAGAGGGCTCTCTTCTTAATAGGAAAAC
>LVTN01000932.1:4053-20371 GCA_001649415.1 Musa itinerans | reverse complement strand
AGAGGTCCAAGTTGGATGGTAAGACTAAAGAATGTATTTTTCTTGGTTACTCACATGATCATTTTGGTTACAGGCTTTGGGATCCAGAAAAGCAGAAGGTGTTTAGAAGCAGAGATGTGGTCTTCTTTGAGGATCAAACCTTTGAGGATTTGAAGAAGAAGGCACCAGCCAAGACTTCTGCAGAAGGATTAGCAGATTGTGACCTAATTATTCCTCTAGTATATCAAGGTGATGGGAGAGATGTGTAGGAAGATGGTGTAGAACTTGATGTTGATCTACCTGCAGGACATGTTGAGCAAGAAGAAGTAGGAGAGCAAGTTCTCGCAGAACCTCAGTTGAGAAGATCTTCTAGACAACGTCAACCTTCCAGAAGATACTCTACAGATGAGTATGTGATGCTTACTGATGCAGGTGAACCAGAGAGTTACCAGGAAGCAGTTGAAAGTGAGCAGAAAGAGAAGTGGTTAGTTGCTATGCAAGAAGAGATGGATGCTCTTCAGAAGAACCACACTTATGATTTGGTGCTGCTACCAAATGGAATGAAGACCTTACCAAAAGAAAGACAAGAAATATGCCGACAGCTGGTCGGCATGACTTCACATTGAGGAGTCATGGGACAGCCTCCCTTATGGGCTGAATGGGGAGGTTGTTGGGCTGATAGCCCATATTCAGCCCATGTGGGCTTTATCAGCTCACAGCCCACATCTCACCCCCTCTTAACCTAACCCTAATTAACATTAGGGGGGTATGGGTGGCTGCGTTTTGGAGGCAGAAAAAGGCATAAATAGGGCAGCAACGTGGGAGAAGAAAAGAGCCACGAGATTCCAAAGAAAAAGAGGAAAACAAGGCAGAAAAGAAAGAGAAAGAAAGGGAAGAAGACAAGAACAACGCAGAGAGACTGTTCTCAATCATCTAGCAGTGTTCTCATCTCAAGTTAGATCAAATCTACAGTAGACTCTTGCTGTGATTACTTGGGGAGGTTTTAGATATTGTGGGCAGTAACGTGATCCTTGTATCCCAGTTATTCTCTTGTGATTGTTGCTAGGGTTTTAGGCAAAAGATTAAGATTTGTATATCTCTAGTTTGCCCCGTGGTTTTTACCCTTCACATTGAAGGGGTTTTCCACGTATATCTTGGTGTTCTATTTGATTGTGGTTCCATTTAATTCCGTTGCGTATTATGGTCTTCTAGTATTTATTCATATACAAAGGTTATTCCTGTTTATATCCCCATCAAATACTAGGGACACAAGTATTCCTCCTTTTTCACTCTCACAGAAACACAAACCAATCACAAAGCACACAACATTTAAGATGCATTTTAAGCACCACAGAAAATGATCGATGATGTTCTTAGGTGCTGTAAATTTACCTTCCATATTCGATATCTAATGCCATTCTTTTCTCAGTAGCATAGCTGGTAGCCGTATCTATCCCATGATAATTCAATCCGTGATCATTCGATGATCCACCAAGCAAGCTCTTAGTCTCCTCAGCATCGTGTGGTATCCATGGATGCAGCTTATATTTTCTCAACTTGTCAAGCACCTCTGCCACTTCCTTCATCGTCGGCCGTTCTTCTCCCCTAACGTTCAAGCATTGTTTTGCAAGCTCGCTGATTTCTTGTATCAGTCCTATACCCCCTTCACTTTTTACCTGATCGTCCAACATCTCAAGAAGTCGATTCTCCTTCATGGCCGAAATTAAGTTTGATGCGAGGCTCCTCTCTTCTTTGGATACTTCAAAATAAAGTGCCTTTTTACCCGTCAGTAGCTCTAGAAGAACTACGCTGAAGCTGTAAACATCACTTTTGTCCGTTAATTGGCATGTTTGGAGGTACTCAGGATCCAAGTAGCCACAAGTCCCTTGCACCAAGGTAGCAAACTGGTCTTCATCCTTTGGTACTAGCTTTGAAGCCCCAAAATCCGAAACTTTTGCCATGTAATTCTCATCTAAGAGTATGTTGGAAGACTTCACGTCTCCATGAATGATCGGAGGTGAAGTTGACGAATGCAAATAAGCCAGAGCATCGACAGACTCATAAGCAATCCTTAGACGGGTACCCAAGGGAATGGGAGACGTGTTGGCATGTTCATAGATAAGATGAAACAGGGTCCCGTTGGGGACGAACTCATAGACCAACATCGGAACCTTCACTTCCAGACAGCAACCCAAGAGCTTAACTATGTTCTTGTGGTTGATCTGCGATAGAATGAACATCTCCTTTCCAAATTCATTCTTGTTGCTCTCATTGATCATCTTAGGTTTCTTGACGGCGATGATGTGGTTGTCCTCCAAAACTCCTTTATCCTCCTCGACCAAGGACTTGGTTATTAAAGAAACCTATTGGTCACCTGTTCTAGTTCTTGGATTGTGAATATCTTGAATGCAAGGCCTTGTTTTCCCTTGATCTCTTCCAGCAATAGCCACCCTCCATGTTCTTTAAAATATCTTTCTTTAACCTTGGTAAATCTTCTTCTTTCATAAACCATGTAGATGCACATGCTACATAATAATAGAAAGGCTAGACTGCTTGAGGTACCTGCACACCCAATAAATATGTCATTTTGTAGTTCCTTCCTTCCTTCCTGGGCCGAAATCGTGTGTTTCAATGATAAACATTTTGGTTGAAAATAAAAAGACGAGAAACGTGAAAATATTGTGTACTCTTGTTCTTCTGCTGATCATGCTCTGCAGAGACAGGAATTATAGATCACTTTGACATATTTTATAGAATAACTAAGAGTATTATTTTCCTCAACTTTTTCATAGGTATGCACCCCACAAATTGGACTTCCTCTGGACTGACTAGAGAGAGAGAGAGAGATATTCTTGTTGTTTGAAAGGAGCAGTATTTGAGAATATTGTCCCAAGTCTGACTCCTTCGGATCAAGGACCTCTCTAGGAGAGATAATTATGCTTGGAGACCTTTAGAGTCAGACTAGTTCTAGAAACCGCTGTTTGAATTCTGCTCTACATCTATTGCCATTTCTGAACTAAACGCGATTATGATTGTTCATGACTAGAGAACCTTGCCAAATGGACCGAGTCATCAATCAAGAGGGGGAAATAAGCTAGACCAAGACTGTCGTTGTGTATCATTCTCTGTTCATATTACCTAGCATGAATAGCAGGCAGTAGAAGGTTTTGAAGGAATAAAAAGAGAAATGAAAAGAATGATATGAAGCAGTGCTCCACATAAGATACATCTGTCGGACAAAGACGAATTAGAGTGAAGGTGGAAGAAAGCCTCTCACCTATAACTATCTTCACTGCCAAGGGAAGTTTCTGGTTGGGTGTGCAAGTTCCATTGAAATAAGGGTTGCCATGTGTGCCTGGCGGGCACCAACACTCGTAGCTACCGACTGTGTTGTTGCACTTGCCGTGGCAAGGATAAAGATCTTTATCAGCACATTCATCGATGTCTGCAAATAAAAGTGTAACAGGCAGCATCAGATTATATATATATATATATATATATCTGCTTAGCTCGCAAAGGAGTTTGAGCTCTACTCCCTTGGAAATATGCACCTAAGACTATCGACAATAATGCTTCTCAGACTTAAGCAAGGGGAGGAAGAAAAACTCTTCAACTTTGTCACTCGATTCACTAACAAGATCTGAGACATGTAAAAAGCTCATTCGTTGTTTGTAATACAGGCCTTCATGATGGGGCTTAAGCCCTCTCGCTTTTTTTTATCATTGGAGAATGGTCACCGGCAATGGTACCCAAAATACTCCAAAGGGCAAACCAATATATTACCGCAAAGATAATGGTCTCGAGTAAGCACGAGAAGACACGCAAAAGGCTAAGACATGAGTGATTACTATCAGCCTTGACCTCGAGGTCACTATAGTGAAGAAAAAATGACCAACTTGAGCTGCCTCGCTTGAGGTCTAAGTCAACTCCTTTGAAATGACTAGAACCAAAGTATTTTTTATGGGGATCTTGAAAGACTCTCAATTAATGAAGACATTGGGTAGCTTCCACCACGATTATGTTAATGACATGTACGACTATCGCGACTTAAAGGAGCAAATCGAAGAACTCATTCATCGGGGACACTTCGAGAGGTTTATCTAAAGGCACCGGGAGGAGATATCTCCTTAAGTCATAAAGTCTATGCCCAAGCTGCCACCGAAAAGCGCTTGAGGTCAGAAGATAACTCAGAAATAACCTTTAAGGAAGAAGAGACGGAGTTCCTCGATCCAAATCATGATGATGCCTTGGTGGTCTCCGTAAGGATGATTAATGCCCAAGTGAAGAGGGTCATAATTGATATAAGTAGATCTATCAATATCCTCTACTTTGACGCTTTTCAAAAGCTTGGGTTCTCGACTAACGATCTCACCCTTATGATTTCTTCGGGGTTCATTGGCGACTCTATCTCCCCTCTCAAGACTATGAGCCTACACATTACGGTTGGGGACGAGCCTTGCTCCAAAACAATGATGACTAAATTTATAGTGATCAATATTCCCTTGATGTACAATGTAATCATAGGTTGACCCACACTCAATAGACTAAGGGCAATAGTATCGACATACCATATGATGATATATATATATATATATATATATATAAAATCACGAAAAGAGACCCGGATAGGTAATGGACCTTGGCATCCATCGTGGACATACGGGTTGCCTTGGTAGCCACTTGAACATTTACAGAGGTATCCAGGACCATTGGTGGAGTTGAAGCACGCACTGTTTGCACTGATGCAGGCGTAAGACGTCCGGTTCTGTATTGCCCAGTCCACCACCAACGGTGCTCTCCGATTGTCCATGTCCATGAACTCGGTCGTGGTGATGTAGGAGGAGCTGAAGTTGAACCCGTTGGCCTCCAACAATACGGCATAGCTGCAACGGCTGAAGTTGAAGACGCCTGAGCTGTTGAAGCTGGGATCAAACGAGACGGTGTAGTATGTGAGGCCCTTGGGGATGGATGTTTGGCAGCAGCCGATGCCGGAGCACGAACCGTTGACTAAGCTCAACTCGTCGTTGCACATGGACACGCAGCCGCTCCAGTAGCTGTTGTTCTTTTGGACGCTTCCGATATAGGCGAGGGTGTCGCAGCCGATGACCGTGAACTTGTTGTGGACATCAGAGAATCTATACGGTGTGTCGTCGAGATTCAGATACCAGTCATCGTGCTCGATGGACTTGTTGCGTGAATCACAACACTGGTGTGATATGTGATTGAGCATGCGTGCTTGGCCCAGCGGCAGCGAGATGTCGATGATCTCGACATTAAAAAAAAAAGGTTTCTCGACGCCGGCTTCGGTCTTATTGCAAGACAGCTCGAACCCCGCCCTGAAGCAGTTGGGGCCGATGCTGAATGGGTAGGGGATGTCAACATCCCCGCACGTGGTTGGACAGCCGTCTCGCCGTGACTCCGCAGATGCCGCTGCACCTGTCAGAAGCAGCAGAAGCTGGAAGAGCCGATAAACCAACACAGCTTCTTCCATTTCAGTTTCTGCTCTACGAAGCAGCAGATGCTTTCGGGCGACCACTGCTATAAGCCTTTGGACATCAATAATGCTAGAGGAACAGCATCTGTATGGCGTGAAGCTTCGTGTTCATGGACTATTAGTCGTCGTGAAAGGCATTTAGGTGGACCGAGTCATGGCTGACATTGTCGTGGCTTCCCCAATAATTTAATTATTCGGAAAAAACTTGCAACTCGGATAGACCGATCGGCATGCATCCAAAATTAACTATGTCATTTAGGTTGTGAGCATCAATTTTATATCTATCTTTTTCTAATATTTAAGAAGAATATTTATTTAATATTGTATCATAAATCTAAGTTCGCATTGCATACTCTGTGCCTTCTTAACCTTTTCAGCACTTGGACCCCCTTCTTTATGGTATGCTTTTTTATTGGGTGATAATTTGATGAATTGTCTGTTGAATTTTTTATTTTTTTATTTTCCTTGACGATAATGATATTTTACCTACCGTTCACCAGTTGACTAACATTTTTTTTTCTCTAAAATGTTTTTTGTAACATCTCGATTTACTCAATCTCATACTAAGAGTTTGGACGGGTGTATATATTTAATTTTAGTTTAAGTATTTTGAATCAATAATTTAAACCGAATGAATTTATTAGTAACTTATGAGATGATTGTGGTTACGTTAATCCTTCGTGGAAGAAGTTTTCAGTGGCGTGTCATATGACTTAAACTACTTTGGATAAGTCCATCACACTAAACCTAGATTGATTTATACATTAAAAAAAAGGTTTATAGATCTATTAATACTTTCTCGACAGTTTATACACTTAAAACTTCTGGACATTCAATCAGAATATCCAGAATCATCCAAAACTATTTATGACCTTTTAAAAATCCTTCTCTCCCTCTTAAATATCAATTCCCATGTTACGATTGATGTGTTGTTCGAGGACAATGCGCATGCCACAAATGGTGTTCTACCTATGACCGACGTGGCTGAGATACATTCGCTTGGCAATACTTTGATTGGCTACGAGGCTGCGAAACCTTTGATGTTACGATGGAAACTAGCGATTGATGAAATGATGGCCGGGATTTGACGAGAACAAAAGCGATTCGATGATCACATCTCCCATGGATGATGATGATGGATCGGCAATTTATTGAAACATGGCCTGTCCTCCTCATTTAATTCAACGGATCTTTGCACATGATTGACTTTTTGGGTTTCTTGTGGAATTGGCTTGGTCAATTGACTTTTATTATATTACTAATGAACACACATGGAATAGGTCTTTAGTTTTGCTGTATATGTCTCACTTGCTGATTAATTGTCATTACAACTTGGATTGAAACTCGTACCAACTCGATTGGTATCTATTATTTATATAGCTCGTTTACCAATAAAAATAATAATAATAAAACTATCCTAAGGCTAAAACTAGGGTACACTTATCATCAAGTCGCTACAAATCAATTCGATTTCTCTTTCACTTTCGACGTAAAATAAAATAATAATATTATATTAATAGAAAAAATATTCATCTCAATTGAGATCGACAACCAAGTGGTGGCCAAAGATCGAGTCAACAATTGAGTCATGAAACAATCAGTTCAATATAAAATATTGTAAGAATATTCTACTCATATCCTAAAATATTATTTCCTATTAAATCAACTATAAAGGTTATCGAGCAACAATAATCAAGGTCAGTTAATATTTTAATCAAAATTTTTATGTTTTAAGATTTGGAAGGATTATAATAGGAATCCCACTTGACCTTGATCTTTGTGTAAGTCATGATAGATTTATAGAAGTTCGCTTCGGCATCCCTAGCAACATGGTATGTAATATCTTAGATTTTCATTAATGGTTGATACAAATCCTTCCCATCAGCTGCACTGCATGCCCTCCTCCTGGCTCATCTGTTGTACTCTGGAAGCCGATAAAATTCTGATGCATCTGACACAGTTTATGAACTCTCTGCAAGCAAGCAAGCGCACGGGGCGACATTTGCATGAGATAAGCAATCATTTGTTTAATGATCGACGAAAAAGATGATCCGACCTACACTAAATCGTTCCATGGGGGAGGTTATTTTATGTGGAGAAGTCGAAGTCATGAGAGACTTGATATCGGCTTGACCAATTAAAAGCACCAGACATCGAAAATGACGCATGATGTGTCCTCGAGCAACATTTAAACTGAACAATATAAAACACTGTGTAGATAAACATGTATGCTCCCATATATAATAAGATAACAAAATCATGGTTGGCGATCATCAGGGAAATTTGCTCTGCTCTTAGTCACTTCAACCCAAAAACATCAAACAGTAGTCTCCTCGGAGACATGGAATGATATAGAGAAAAACATCAAACAGTGTAGGTAAATCAGTAAGTCAACGTGGGTAGGTAACTCGAGCAAATATGTCCAGAAGATAAATAACTTACCCGAGAATAATTGGTTTAAGTGTAAGAGTGAACAATTTTACTTTGTGACCACAATCATAGATTTAGATAGGATAGAGGTGCACTTACAATTTAGGAAACGGTGCAAAATAATGTTACTAAAACATATTTCAGAAAAGATGCATTTGCCAGAAACATCGGTTAATTCAATGGCCTTTCAGGGATCTTATTGAATCAAAGCGATTGCATGAGAAAGGAACAGCAAAGCGCACTTGGATCGATCATCCCCAACCAGAAGAACATCGTTTTCATAATCCACTTGAACAAGTTTTCATTCTGAGCCTCGTGGATCATCCGGCTGTCCCTCTAATCCAATCATGCAGCCCACTGCAGATCTCAATTCATGGTAATTGCTAAAGCGTGTCACATCGATCGATCTTCCAACGTATCCTAGCTTTTGAACCTGTTCAACATAGGTTGCAATACTTGTTAGTTCAAAGACAAGTCTATTTATTTGTTCTTGTTATTAGTTGCAATTTTCAGAAGACAATATTCCACCTTAGTGTATGTCTTAAAGGTTGTTGACCACCAAATCTCAATTCTCATCCCGAGAATTGAGATTTGTTATCATCATGCCAAATCTACGGTGTTTTATCATCATCCCATATCTCATTCTAAAAGGCAGCTCGAGTCGAGTACAAATTATCTCTCCTCGCTTATAGAATCTTCATAGAATATATTCTCTCTCCAATATCATGTATAAAAATACACCCTCAACTCTAGATTAAAAATAAATAAAAATCGAGGACATAGACTAATAAAGGTTGACCACGGAACTAACTTGAACGTCGAAGGGATCAACTCAGGATATCTCTCCTGATTTTGGTCTTTGTGCAGGTGACATCTCAAGATGAGGTGTTTTCCATTTCAAATAACTTTGTACATACGGATCAAGTCTATGTCGTGCTAAGAATGTCAACAACATTTAAGTTCAACGCTTCCCAAGAGTAATTATTGACATACCGTTTTACTCAAGTTGATACAAAAAGATTTTATGCTCCTGATACTTAGGTGATGTGGCATTTTATGATTGTATAGAAAGATTATAAAAACTTCCTCTCGGTAGAATGAGAGATTCTCTTCTTAGGGATTACTATCTTCTCCATCTTTCTTAAAATTATTATTTTTTAAATCTAATTTATTATCTATTCGTCCTTTAAATTTTACATTTAGATTTAGATGGTGCTGCAACGTCTTTACTGTTCTCCATGATTGTGTGGACATGAGGAGAAATGCACAAGATTACCTAGCTTTGGGTGATTTATCAATGGATTGCTTCCACAAGGTTAAGAAATACACAGGATCGGATTAACCTAACTTTTTTTTCTTACATTTTACTCTCCTAGGACTAATTTCTGAGGTAATATGATATCTCATGATCGGACGAATAACCTCTTCACAATGATTGATAGATGCTCTTTCTGAAAATTATTATCTTCTTTGAGGATAGCTCACTTTTTCTTAGCCATTTGGATCCAATTGGTATCTGAACATCTTTACCGTTCTCCATTGAATAGTGGCTTGATAAAAAGGATAATTGTGTTTAAACTATGTAAATAGATTAATTGGATTGGATAGGAATAAGTTTGACCTGATCTTTATGTTATTTTATAATTTTATTTATTTAAAAAATATAAAATTTTTATATAGCATAACATTTAGCACCGGAGAAGTCATAAATATTATTTAAAAAAATAATAATCATAAAATTTGTTGAAAGTGGAAGGTCCATATGATTTTCTTTGTAATGATTCATAGATGCATATTGTCACCATAGCTCATCATTTTAGGATTCAAAAAGTTCCATGAACTTTGTTTCATGATAGTCATAAAATCTATCGAAAGTGGAAGGTTTACACAACTTTTTTTTGACAATGATTCAAAAATATAAAATTTCAAGATAGCAACACATTAACATTAGAGAAGTTATATGAACATATTTTATATATAAAAAAATGCAATCATAAAATTTGATGAAAGTGAAAGGTTTGCAAGATTTTCTTCACACAATTTTAAAAATATAAATTTTGATTTAATACAAAACTTTAGCACCTGAGAAGTTACGATAAATGGTGTTAGAGTTGATAGGAAGGAAGTCTCAACTCCTTGTTTAAGTTTTCTGACAACTGAAATGGAAGTCTTGACACATGTGCATGAGAAGCAAACATGATCTTCGAAGAGTACGTAATTAACTTTTAAAATATTACCACATTACACATGGCAGCATGAATCTTGTAGGGAGATTTTTTGAAGTATTTAAGGAGAATGAGTCTTTCTGTTATGCAATTCAGATCACCTCCTAAATCTATATGAGTTTTATCTTTTAATGAAATACATCCTTTGTTGAAATTGATAGAGACAAGAAAGAATAAGGACAAGGCACAACAATCTTTGTTAAGAGACTTTTTCGTAGTGAATATATACCAACACAAAATAATCTTACATTAGACTATTCATCTAATGTAGTTAGTATATATCAGATTCTTTGTATCAGGGGATTTATATAGTTTCAATGGATATATTACATTTATTATATTTAATATCAATAATTTTTCTCTAAGAGATTTTTTCATATTTCAAGAACCAATAATCAATTTGGTTCATTCTTCTATAGGGCCTTTAATATGATTCATCTCATATAAAGAATATTTATCTAAACATTCTAATATTTAATATTAGAATGTTTAGATATTTAATATTAAGAATATTTAATATTAATTCTAATATTTTTCTCCTTAAACATATTTCATCTAACAATCTAAGTTTTATTCGTAGTTGTTGAAATATTTTAAATTTGAGGGTTTTTGTAAGTATATCTTTTGCTTGTTCACTTGTATTGACTTGAAGAAGTTCCACTTCTTTATTTTTTATATGATCTTTGATAAAATAAAATCTTATGTCAATATGTTTTTATCTTTCATGATAGATTAATTCTTGGCTAGGCAACAGTTGACTTGTTGTCAATATAAATGTCATTCTTATTGTATATGAAATATGTGAAATAGTCTTCTTAGCTAAATTGCATTATAAACACAAAAGGCTATTCTAATATATTCTACTTCACAAGTTAATAAAATAGTAAAAGATTATTTCTTTTTTGAAGACTATGCAAATGTAGCTTCACCAAGATCAAATACAAATCTCATTGTATTTTTTTAATCAAGGTAGCTTCTAGTCAAATTACTATAATTGAATCTAATAAGATCTGGCTTCTTACATGAAAAGTAAGATATCCTCTTAGCAACACTTAAGTGAGATATTTTAGGATGTTTTATAAATCTACTTCTCAATTCAACTCTTAGAAGTATATTAGGTTGAGTGCATCTCAAATATGTGAAACATTCAACTAAACTTTTAGAATAAATTATATTAATTAATTTACTTTCTCTTTCTTTAGTTAGCTTGGCACCATATTTTACCAGTGTGTCAATAAGGTGATAACCTTCCATGAAGAGCTTCTTTAAGATTTCTTTTGCATAGTGTCTTTGTGAAATAAGAATCCTCTCATTACTTTGTTTTGACTTCAATGCCCAAGAAATGTCACTAACCCTAAGTTTGTCATCTTAAACTCCTTTATTAAAAATTTAAAATATTTAATCATAAAATGATTATTGCTTGTAAAAATTAAATTATCTCCATCAAAGGTAGATTTCTTATAGAGAGTATATTCATGTGCGCATTTAAAAAACTTATTTTTAATACAATAAACATCAATCTAGAATTTCATGCTCATGGTGTTTATTAAAGCCTATAAAGAGTCATCTTTAACTTATATACCTTGTCTTCTTATTTATAAATAATATAACCAGGGGGTTGTTAAACATATACTTCTTTAAAAAATCTATTAAGAAATATTGGGTTGATATTCATTTGTAAGATTTTTTATTTTATTTAAGCTACTAGGGCGATGAGCAATCTTACTATCTACAATCAAGCTACTAGGGGGGGTGAGCAATCTTACTATCTACAATCAAGCTACTGGTGTGAATACTTTTTTATAGTCGATCCATATTATTGTTTGTATTACTTTACAACTAGTTGGACCTTGTATTTCTCCACTTTGCGTTTCTTTTTGTTTTGGAGATCCACATAATATCGATCACTTGCTAATCTTCTATAAGGATAGTAAGCTCCCATATATTATTTTTGTTAATTGCATAAATTTCCTCCTCTATAACTTATCACTAATTTTTTTCTCTATAAACTTCTTTGAAGGTTAATAGGTCATAATATACAAAAAGATAAAATAAAGAAAGCTCATCATTGTTAGTTTCAACCTTCGAGTCATATTATATAGATCTTGAATCATTTTTGTCCTTCTCATAATCAAACTTCTTGAATCATATAGCTTAGTTATCTAAGTAATAATTTAAATAAAGACTCTTCAGTATTTGTTTATATTATATCATCATCTTTTGAAGTCATAGTTTTCTTATGTTGCTACTCAAATTTTCAATTCCAAATCTATTATTCATCAAACTCAGTATCTTTTTATATTATAACTTTGTTTATGATAGGATTGTAAAGTTTATAACTACTAAAATTCTTAGCATAACTCAACAAGATGTAATTTTTTACCTTTGTCCTCAACTTTTGTTTTATTTTCTTCTAGTATCTTGGTAATTGCAATACTTCTAAAAATTCTCAAATGATCAACTCGTAGCTTTTGGAAGCTTCATACTTCTTTTGCTGTAATGTTGCTAATTCACCTTATTAGAAACTATTAAGCAAATAAATTCCATAAGCAATAACATCTCCCTAAAATTTTTTAGAAATTTTTTTTCCTTTAATATGCATCAAATCATATTAAGGATAATCATATTCTTTCTTTTTGAGATACTATTTTGTTAAGGTGTATATAACATGAAGAATTTATGTAAACTTTTATTATCACTACAAAAAATTTTAAATTTGCTACCTCTATTTGTTCAAAGTATTTAATCATCCACTTTGTTTTTCAACCCAATTATTAAATTTTTTGAATTTATATAAAAATTCTTTCTTTTTCTATAATATGTAAACACAAGTTTTTTTACTATGATTACCAATAAATGTAAGAAAATACCTACTTCCTTCAAGTGATATTAGATCGATATGGCTACAAATGTTTGAATGCATCAAATCAAGTCGATATCATGCTCTTTTTGTTTTTCTTAATTTGAAAGTTTCCTTTCTTGCTTGCCCTTGACACACATTTTACACAACTTTGATAGCGATCAATTATTGACAATCTTGTTATCATATTATTCTATTCTATAAGCTTTAATATCTCAAAATTTAAGTGATCATACCTTAGATGTCATAATATAAAATTATCCTCAATATTAGTTTTAAAATAATCTAACTAATCAATGATGCACAAATGTAGAGGAAACATTTTATTCTAAGCCATTTTCAAATGTAAGATTAAAGTCTTGTCATGAATTGAAAGAGTCATATTCTTCATTTCTTTGTCATAACCATTTTGAAGCAATTGACCCAAACTTATAATATTATTTTTCATATCAAAAACATAATAAACATCTAAAATATATAATTTTTTATAATTATTTAATTTAAAAAATATTTTACTTTTATCTCTTACTGTGATAAAATATCAAATATAGTGTTGTTGGAATATATTATATCCATATCGATGAAGAGTTCTTTAATATAACACATGTGATTTAAAACTCATATATCTAATAACTATGTCATAGATGTAAGCATAAAATCTATGATACGTGTTTTGTAATGCGAAAAAACTTTTATGTCATGATTAAAATCAAATAATATTAGATTGGATTTACAATACATACCTTTCGATGTCATCCGAAAAAGGAACTTTGTATGATCTACAAAGGCATTGTCCCTAGATCCAAAAACCATTGTCAATCTGTAAAAAGAATTAGACACTCCTATTCTCTTCATATCTTTCCACAAGACCACTTAGATTGATAAATTGGAGGTTGAGAGAGAAACCATGATCTCTTAACTACATCCTCTATAAGATACTTCATTTAGTCCTTAGAGGTCCTATCTATTTATAGGCATGAACAAAGCACCTAGGATAAGTTATTAGGAGAGTTCCTCCCATCAAGGGCATCCCCTAAGGAATCCTACTATAATATGGACTTCTTTTCTATTGGTCAATATATGTTATCAGAATCTAATTAATTCTATTATATATCTTATCCAATTATAAAGGGTCACATAATCTAGCATTCTTCCACTTGGCCCATTAATTGATAAGATATAAAAGATATTCAAAATCAAAATAAATAAAATAAAATTTGTTTAAAAATAATTCTACCTAATTATATTCCAAAAAAATTGAAAAACATTTTATACATGATCGTGAATTTTAAAAAATAAGCCAATAAGGTTAATAAGCATAATAATATTATATTAAGTCATAGTAGTTATATATCATCAATGTCATACTCCCTTCTATGCATCACAACATTGTTAGTCTTTCCTAATATAGTTCATAATGACCCATGTAATTTTTCTTATCAAAACAATCCTATTATTACATTCAACCATAATATGCATAAACATAAATATAAATAGGATAGCAAAAATAAATAACTTTAATTAAGTTACGGTGTTATCACTAGAGTACTTGTCATTCTTAGAGAAAAAAACTACTACGGTATTATCACAAAATATCTTCAGCAACTTGACAATTGAGTCAACTACACTTGTTAGGAACAAGAGCGGTACTAAGAGGGGGGGTGAATTAGTACAGCGGAAAACTTCGCGATTTCAGAAAATTGTTCGTTTCGTTTAAAATCGATTCTGACGAAAATGGTTTCGATTCAATTTGTTTCAGAGAGAAGTTGAACTTAAAAGCTTTCGTCAAAGTGCAAGAGAAGATTAAGGAGGTTTGCAGTAAAGTAAACTGCACAAATAAAAATCAAACCAGAATTTAGAGTGGTTCGGTTAAGGTGACCTACATCCACTTTCGGCTTCCTCCTTCGACGAGGTCACCGGCATCCACTAAAGGGCTTCCTTCAATAGGTGAAGACCGAACACCTCTTTATAGCACTTTCTCCTTTTCCTGGATTTAGGAGACAACTCTTACAAGTCTCACTCCTCTTTCTTGGATGGTTAGAGATAAAGGAGGAGAACTCTAACTTTTACAACACTTTTATGACTCAAGACTTCAAGATTAAGCCAATATTTTCATGCCCTTTCATGCAGAAAAGAGTGGGATTTTTATAGGCCCTAATGGCTTCAAAATTGAAGTCAAAAAGTGTCACATCCCCGAAATCTGGGTTACTAGCGATACCACCGCTGTTACTATATGGTACTACCGCCGTTGATCTGACACTGGGCGGTACCACTGCCAAATAGGGGTGGTACCATTGTTGGCAGTACTACTGTCGGTGGTACCACTGCTCAGTCTGGGTGGTACCATCGCACAGAAATCCAGGGGCACTATCTTCTAGGTGGTGCCACCGTCGGTCAAGAATTCAAGGGCTGAATTGGCAGCTTACTTCGGCCCAATTCAGCCTTGTTAAGGGCCTAATTGGCCCCTAATTAAGTTAGTAGGATTACCTCCCAATCCTAACTTAATTTATGCTCTAACTACAATAATTAAGACATAATTTACAGTGCTTCTTGTTTCGGTGCCTCAATTGCTCTTCTGGCGAGCTTTCGGCGTACTTCCGGTGAACGTCCGACAAACTCTCGATAATGTTCCGGCGCACTCCCAATAAGCTCCTGGACTTTACAACGATCTTATTAGTGAGTTCTAATGAGCTTCTTTGGCAAGCTCTTAGACTTCTCGGTTGGTTCCGGCAGAACTTCCGACGAACGTTTGGACTTCCGTTGAACTCTCAAACTCCCAATGAGATCTCGATCTTGACTCCGGCACAACACCTGCTTTATGTCTTACCACTATTGTAGTTAATCCTGCACACTTTTCTCAACATTTAGATTAGATCAAACAAATTATAATTGACTTCATCATCAAAATCCAAGATTCAACAATCTCCCCCTTTTTAATGATGACAATCAATTGATGACAGAGTTAACCTTAACTCCCCTTATCTATATGTCATACTTGAGAAAAGATATTCTTGAATTCAAGGCCTTTGAATTCAAGAAACAAACCGATAAGATAAATTAATTAAACCTATCAACATGCATATCATAATTCCTATCATAATCTATCATTCTCAAAATACGATGCCAAGTATTTATCAAAATGATGTCAAGGCATGATATCCATTTTCAAGTATGATATTTCAAATATGAAAGATGACAAAAATAGCAATTTATCATTCTATAGCAAGATATTAATTACAAAATAGCAAGTTAAGCACTAGATATCTTATTATAATGAAAGAAATTTATCAAGCAAATATTTCAAGTATATATGATGAAATACATTGCATA
>LVTN01000931.1:98656-109394 GCA_001649415.1 Musa itinerans | reverse complement strand
GGGGTGGAGGCATCGGTGGAGAAGGCGTGCAGGGACGCGGCGAATAGCAGCCCCAATATCAACTATGACTTCTGCGTGGCGGAGCTCCGCCCGTACCCGGGGAGCGGGTCGGCGGACCAGAAGTCGCTGACGGTGATCGCGGCTAACTTGGCGAAGGACAAAACCACCAGCGCCAGCGCTAAGGTCAAGAGTTTGCTAGCCAGAACGAGTGATCCAAAGACGAAGCAGTGCTTGGAGTCTTGCGGGAGCGTCTACGAGGACCTGCTCTCCGACCTCAACACGTCCATCCCGGCCATCAAGGAGGGTCGCCTGGTCGACGCCAAGACCTATCTTAGCGCCGCTGTGGACGCGCCCGACACCTGCGAGGACGATTTCAAGGAGCTGAAGGTCCCCTCGCCCTTGACCAAGGAGGACTCCGACTTGACGCAGATGTGCACTATTGCTTTAGCCTTCACCAATATGCTGGGGTGACTTTCTTGCCGTTTCGCCTTTCCGTTAGTTATAGCTTTGATGTGAAGCTCCTCTTCCAAATAAAATACTTTTTTTTCTTTTTCGAGTGGTATAATTATTAGAAATATTCTAAAGAAAAAGATTCTTTTTAATTACATGCAAATTAAATAAAATCGTGTTGATTTTAGAGTAAAATAGTTTACCCGATGAATTGATTAGTTTCTCATATGTGAACTAAATCTGATTAGTTTCTTTTTCTATCTAAAACTATTTCAAATCCAATAAAAATACATGATAATGCTTATGTGGGTCATAGAGATTTTGAAGACCCATTACTATCCTTAGTTGTTTTAGGGTAATGTTTCAAAAACTTAAAACTTATGTGTAAAACAAACTGGTGTTTTAGGAGTAGTTTATGTCTTGCTTAAGATAGAAGCTATGTTAGTACTCATAGATGATGATGTCATTAGTTGATTATGTTAGAACCCTTGTAGATTCTAAACTTAAGGCTAATCTCTTTAGGGGATCGGCCTCCTTGGAACTCTATAGGGGTTTCTCTCTCCAAGTTGCTGCTCAAAAGCTACAAAAAAGATTCATCTATTACTTGGCTATTTATAGGGCTTCTAAACCCTAACTCCTAATATGACTTATACTTCTAACCAACTCCTAATAGGACTCTTACTCGAGACTCCTATTCCTTTACAACTCCTAATTCTTCTCTAAGAAATAATCTCTTAATGCTAATCGGCCTCTTCACCTCTTTAATAGGGGTCGGCTTTAGGTAGGTTTTATATAAATGCCCCTCTCAATTAGGACTATTTTAGCTAGAGTCCTAACAGACTCGCCCTCTTCAAATCAGCCTTGTTCTCAAGGCTGACGATCTATGAATTCTAGGAATTTGATCTTCAAGTCGTTATAGTTCTCCCAAATGACATCTTCTGCTAGTAAATTCGCCCACTGTATTAGCAATTTAGTAGTGGGTCGTCATCGTCGAGTCATGATCCGTCGATCAATAATGGCATTCGATTAGGTCGTTCTTCTTGGGTGATTATATTTATTGGATGGCTTTGTGTTGTCTCCAAGCACTTGTTCACCACTTTCGTTTGGTCGTCGGTTTGTGGGTGATACGCCGTACTCCTTTTCAATTTAGTGCCCTACATATGGAATAACTCTGTATAAAATCTTCTTGTGAATATGCAAGTAGAATTTGACACAAGCACAATGCGTCCCTTATAACGCAATTCTTTTGAGTCCAAATTATAATGAGCCACGGAGCTTGGTGCTTCCTTCAATTTTTTTGTGATCTTACTGGTCTTCGGATCTTCTTGCCATTCCATCTTAATATCCTCAAGGATGTTGCTAGTCAAAAGTGAAACGACCAAAAATTCAACTTGCTCGGGTAGCCGCGAAAGCGCATCTGCAACAACATTCTCTTTCCCCTTTTTGTAAGTTATTTCATAATCATATTCAAGAAGCTTTGTTATCCATTTTTGCCACTCGTGGGAAGATATCTTCTGCTCTAAGAAATATTTGAAGCTTCTATGGTCGGCCTTGTTTTGAAAGCGTCACTCGATCAAGCACGATCTCCACTTGGCCACTGCATGCACAATCACAAGCATTACCTTGTCATAAATAGTCATCTTGAGATGGGAAGGAGATAATGTCTTATTGGTATAAGTGAGGGGGTGGCCATCTTGCATTAGTACAACACCAATTCTGACTTCAGAGGCATCAGCTGCAAAAACAAAAGTCTTACCGAAGTCAAGTGCTATCATCATTGCGACTTTAAGTTCATCAAAGGTAGTGGTGGCTTTGTCCAACCATCGGAAAGCATCTTTTTTTAGCAAAGAAGTAAGTGGTGCACTGATCTTTCCATAGTTTATCACGAACTTGCGGTAGTAGCCTGTTAAACCCAAAAAGCCATGTAGTAATTTTATGTTCCTCGGGGTCGACCAGTTTTGCATTGCTTCAATTATGGAGGGGTCCACCGCTATACCTTCCTTTGATATGATATGCCCAAGATATTCCACCTTCTATTGAAGAAAGCAAAAATTCATAATGGCCGTTCTGTGTTTGAAAGATGATATTCGGTATGTCTTCTTCGCACACTCGTATTTGATGATATTTGGATCGAAGGTCCAGCTTTGTGAATATTCGTGCTCCCTTTCATCCAGCAATGTACTACTAGAATAGGGTATTTGTCCTTGATGGTGATGCCATTTAAATCTCGGTAGTCGATGCACATCCACTAAGTTTCGTCGTTCTTGTGTACAAGTAGCACCGGTAAGGAATAGGGGCTGTAACTTGGCCGAACCACCCCTATTTCAAGCATATCCTTTATAATCTTTTCAATTTCATCCTTCTGGAGGTGAGGATATCGGTACGGTCGAGTGTTCACTACTGGCTTTCTTGGAAGGATTGGAATCTAATGGTCATGTTGCCATGTAGGAGGAAGACCGCGCGGCTCAACAAAAATGTCAGCAAATTCAGCAAGCAATTGGGCGAGATTTTGATATTTAATTTCTATTTTCTTCCCCTCTAGTTACTGCTGGAGATGCATCAAAAAGCCACCATTTACCTTGTGCAAAACTTTCTCCATTCATTGGGTCGAAACGGTGGTTACGTTGCTTCCGCGCTTTCAGCGTAGGATGATCTATTTACCTTTGTAATAGAATTTCATAATTAATTTGGAGAAGTTCCAAGAGACATCACCTAGCGTCATCAGCCATTCTATGCCAAGCATGGCCTCATAGTCATTAATTGGTAGGAGGAGGAAGTCGGTGATAATTTCTTGGTCTTACAGTAATAGTTTCACTTGTGGACATCTTTGGTCACACTTTAGGATTCTTCCGTTAGCGACCTTTACGTCGAACTTGCTGCAACCTTCAATGTAGAGCACTATCCAGGCAGCAACCTTACTATTTAGGAAGTTATTAGTGCTGCCCGTTTTGATGAGAACAGTGATCGGTTGTTGTTTGAGAAGGCCTCCAACTTTCATCATTTGCGGGTTTGAGTAGCCGGCTAGTGCGTGTACCGTAACGTCGGTCGGTTGTGGCTCTTCTTCCGCATCTTCTTCTTCATGTTCAAGGCTCTCTTCTAAATGTTCAATGACCTCTTCTTCTACTTGTTTAATTATAAGAAGTCTTCCTTTTCTACAGTAATGCTCGCAGCTCTATGGCTCGTCATAGTACTAACATAACCCCTTCCTAGATCCCTCCCAAAGCTCGTCTCTTATCAACCATTTTGGTGCAGGGACTCAATTAATAGTAGGGGAGGCTGAGGGCTTCAGTATTGCTAGTCGAGGAGTGACCCTAGTCCTCTGGGCTTCATGGTTCAATCGCTCCTCTTGAAATCGTATGAAAGAGATGGTTGCCATAAGCGTATATGGTTGTCACGCTTTAACTTCTCCCCGGATCCCTGGCTTTAAGCCCTCAATGAAGGTCCCCAATAGCTATTTTTGGATCAATCATGAGTTTGATTAGATAACCTTTCAAACCTGGTTTGGTACTCCTGAATGGTGGAGGTTTGTTAGATCTTTGCTAGTTGTCCGTCAACGTTCTCGTAATCGGTTGGTTCGAAGCGGATCAGCAGTCTTTCTTTGAATTGTCACCATGAGAGGACTCCATGAGTGTGTTCAAACTAGTTAAACTACTATATGGCATCCCCTTCAGGGTGTATAGATGTAATTTTCACCATAGATGTGTCCACAGTTTTGTGGTACCAAAAATATCGCTCCGCGCGTGAGATCCAACCAATCGAGTCTTCTTCTTCCCATCTAGGGAAGTCCACCCTCATGCATGGATAGTTGGGATCAATCATAGAGCCTCCCTTCTCTTGGAAGTCATCCCTTCGGGCTTGGTGTGATTAGTCAGAGCTCTCTCCTTAATATGATTTCTTTAGACTTGGTGGTCGGCCCAAATTGAGTTCGGTAAAGAAAGTTTGAATCTTATCCTCCATTCGCACCTTGAAGGCTTCAAATTTAGCATTGATTGCATTCTCCGATGCCATAGTATATGCCTCCAAATCTATAATTTTAAGATCTCTCTTTTGTTGTCGGGTTAAAGGCATGTATAAGTTGAGAGAAGTGGTGGTCGAAAGGGTTGGTGGATTGGTGGATGTAGGATGCGATTTAGGCTTGTTTTATGACTGTTTTGGGTGCAGTTTGAGGGTATGGTTTAGTGGAGTTTTAGAGTTGTGATAGTAGTGGATGAAGGTTAGGGAAAAAAGTTTTAGATCTATGGTAGATGGCAGCAAAAGTTTGATAGAAATCAGTGGAAGTTGCCACAGGTATGTGTTGTCTTGTAAGAGCAGAATTGTCGTCGAAGAAAAAACGGTTTCTCGATGAAATTTCTAGCAAAAACCAAGAAATTTGAGGAGGAAATTGACAGAAAAATCTTAATTTATATGACAGCAAGGATGACCAATTTAATCAAGAAAATTTTGGCAGTATAACAGCAAGGAAATTGGTGCAAGTTGCGATAGCAGAATTCTCGTCAAAAAATTTCAATGGTTTGCGATAAAAATTTGTAGGAACACAAGAACATTTTTAGATATGAATTTCATAATAGATCAATCTTAGATGGAAGTCAAGATGATCTATGAAGTGTATAAGAAATTTCATTCAAAAAGGATTACAAATAGATCAGTTAAGGCAACAATATACGGCTGCAATTTTCTACAGCACAGATTTTCAAGTGTAGCAGATTGGACGTAAAAGATCAATGGTTTATATTAAGAATTTTTCAACAAAACCAGAGGAAAATCCATTGTTAGGAAGTGTCAAAGCTGTCATAAAAATTTGTAGAGATTTGGATAGAATAATTATAGTAGCAAGATCAAATAGACTGTACTATGCGGTTGGAATTCTTCAATGTATCTTTCGTCGTAGAGATGAAAACTTTACGATGAAAAGTTCATGCAGTAATATAGGAACAATTTTTTTTTGGATTTTTAAATAAGGATAACTAAATTACAGTAGCAGTAAGGTAGGAAACCAGAACCTGTTGCAATTCATAGGGAGATCAAAGGATGATCCGCGGCGGTGGAGATGACGGCGGAATTTGGCGACGATCTTTTAAGCAGTTGTGGGAATTGCTTTGGGCAGCTATGGTGGGCTGATGGATGGCTGTAGAAGGGCAGTGAGATGCCAATAATGCTGCTTTGACACTAGGTATTAGAACTCTTATAAATTCTAAACTTGGAGTTGTTCTCTTTAGGGGATCAGCCTCCTTGGAACTCTATAGGGGTTCCTCCCTCTAAGTTGCTACTCAAAGGCTGTAGAAAAGATTTATCTATTTCTTGTCAAAAGAGGAGGAATACATGGCCATTTATAGGGCTTCTAAACCCTAACTCCTAATATGACTCCTACTCAAAACTCATACTTCTAACCAACTCCTAATAGGACTCCTACTCAAGACTCATATTCCTTTATAACTCCTAATTCTTATCTAAGAAACAACCTCCTAACCCTAGCCGGCCTCTTCACCTCTTTAATAGGGGTCGGTTTAAGTAGGTTTTACATGAGTGCCCCTCTTAATTAGGACTCTCCTAGCTAGAGTCCTAATAGATTATCACAATATCATAATTGAAGTGATCAAACGAATCAAGGTGTTGCTTAATCATTGGCTACACCTATATTCTTCGTCCTTGCACCACCGAATCTTTTCAAGAATAAACCAAAAAAATGAAACCCCGAGATCGATTCAAGAATGGCAAATTATTCAGCACAAAGAAATAAGAAGTCTCAAGATTAATACCAGAAAGAAGACACACAGTGAGGGAAGATGGAGGTAAAGGCTTGACTTGTCATGTCCTTTTTATTTTCATAAGATTATAATATCTAGGTGCATCAAGAGTCAAGTAAATAAACATCACTTAATTAATTATAATTTATTTATTATAATTAATATACATAAATTATAAATATTTATTATAATTTATTTATTAATTAAAACATAAGTAAAAAATAATACTCGAGAAACATAGTGATGTCAACTCAAAAATAAAATTCAACTAGCTATAACCTATTAGTAGATGAAGGTCTACTCTTCATTGGAATCCAGTCTAGTACTAATAGGAGCCTATTTTGAAAATAAAAAACAAAATAGAGAAATTTCAACCATGTTGAATAGGAACTTATATAAGTTAATCGTAAGACGAATATATATCCAAAAGTTAATCATCCCACTAGCATATATCAAATACTCGAAGGAGCACTTTTGCGACAACAGACAGAGAAGTTTTATCCTTCGGAAATAATTTATATTCTCCTAATAGCGAATGTAGACAAACCTATATCACACTCCAAATAGCAAATGGAGTGATGTCCCTCACTCATTAATTTTTATTAATTAATATCTTGCATGCATGATGCTATTTGTAATACTTAAATTTAATAAGATTTAAATAATAGGTGATTAAAAATATTATTTTCTTTCTTATGTAATTTCATCTTTTTAATCAACTACTATTTATTATGTTTTAATGACTCAATATTAATAATTAGATGTTTTGATTATAATACAATGATACTATATTTCAAAATTAAGGAATTGTGCCAAGATTTAGACTAAAAATCAATCGACAAGCTAGGCCTAAGGCCTAACACGTAGGCTAGCTCGCCCTAGCATGACACATGATTATGTGTCGTGCACATGACAAATCCATGCGTTATGGGCTAACCTAGCCAAGTACGATGCATGCACATTCATGTGTACGTCGACTAGCCCAACCTAGCCTAGTGCACAGCCTAACCTATTACCCTTATTTTATTTGATTTGGGTCCAAACATTTATTGAACCAAATTAAATTTGATTAGTTTAGATTGATTTATAGTGATTCTGAATTGGTTTGACTTATTCAAGTTTTTTAATCTAAATTAAACTTAATCTAGCCTAAATTATACCAATCTAGGGTTGTTCCAAATCGATTAAATTAGGATTAAAGATCGATTCAATTAGGTTCCAATTAAATCGAGTTCAATTTGATTGATTGAGCTATGTTCAAGGCAATTGAGAACTAATTGATATTATTTTAGAATAATGATGTTCGAAAGATAAATTGAGATGTTTCATTGTATTATTTCATCCCGATAGAGATATTATTAGTATGAGATGATTTTGTTTTCCTATCAAGGGTAGGTAGGTCAATTCTCTTCAGGGATTAATGGGCTATCATATGTGATGATTAGATGATTCCTCCATGCACTTTTGGGAAAAGCATATCATCACTTTAACGAGTGAGGGAAATTACACCATTGCTATTAGAAGTGTGATATAGGTTTTGTCTCTATCCGTTGTTGGGAGAATATAAACTCATCTTATAAGATAAAGTCTCTTTATCCATTGTTAGAGGAGGGCTCCTTTAGTTATTTGATATACGCCAGTGAAATGATTGACTTTTGAATATATATTTATTTTACAATTGACTTATAAAGGTTCACACTTAGTATTGCTAAAAAAATTTATTTTATTTTTGATTTTTTGAACAATCTCGTAATAGCACTAGACTAGATTCCAATTGATAGTTTGAGATCATTTATTTTTAAGGGCAAGCCATATCTAATATTCATTGAATGTTGGATTCATCAAGTGAACAAAATATTTGAAGTTATTGAATGTAAAGAAAATCAGAAGGTGTCTTTCGCTTTTTTCATTTTGAAAGGGAAGGTAAACATTTAGTGGACCTAAAAAAAGAGGATGTTGGATGTAAAAGGCAATGTGGTGACTTAAGAGTAATTTAAAAATATATTATATGAATATTTTTTCCTAATTTAGTTTGCTTCTAGAATTAATAGAAGTTCCTTAGCATCCACTAGGGAAGTAGGATGCGATGGATTATGATCATTATTTTACTAAGCTGGTTCAGTTCTCTCCATATGTTGCCTTCAATAAACATCAAAGAGTTTATCACTTTGAGAGGTGAATTTGTTTATCAATTAGAAACTCTATTATTGCATTAATTTTATTGACATATGCTAAAGAATTTAATCAAGCTTTGATGGTAAAAAATTAGAAAATGAATTGCAATAGGTAAAGGATTAAAAGTAGCTTTTTAGTATTGCACCAACTGCACTTGGAGGATCATATTTGGAGGATCATATTCTTTACCTTCGAAGAAGGGCAAGAACAAACAATCTAGACATCAGCAACTAGGAGCTCTAAGTAATTAAGTTGTCATGAGATGTTATTTCTATGAGAAGACTGTTGAATCTCGGATTTTGATGATGAAGTCAATTGTCATTTGTTTATCTAATCTATATGTTGAGATAAGTGTGCAGGATTAACTATGATGGCAGTAAGACATGTAGCAGGTGTTGAGCCAGAGTCAAGACCAAGATTATGTTGGGGGTTCGAGAGTTCGTCGGAAGTCCGGACGGTCATCGGAGGTTCTGCGGGAATAATCCGAGAAGTCTAGGAGCTTGCCAAAGAAGCTCATCGGAACTTATCAAGAGGATCATTGCAAGTCCAGGAGTTTGCCGGGAGTCCACCGGAGAAACGCCAAGGGTTCATCGGATGTTCACTGGAAGTTCGCCGGAAGTTCGCCGGAAGAAGCGATTGACGCACTGGAACACGATTTATAGTATTAATGTCTTTATTGTCATAGTTATCATAAAGATTAAGTTAGGATTGGGAGGTGATCCCATTAACTTAATCTGAGGCCAATTGGGCCCTTAACAGACCCAAATTGGGCCGAATGGATTAGCCCATTCGGACCCAGAATTCCTGGTCGGCGATGGCACTGCCCAGGAGACTCGGTCTCCCAAGAGTTCTGGGCGGTTGAACCACCCTTGTCAAGCGGTGGTACCGTCGGTAGTTATTATTGCCAGCGGTGGTACCACCCCTGCTAGGCGGTGATACCGCTTGAGCTCGGTCTCCGAGCAAAGTCAGGCGGTAGTACCACCCAAACTGAGTGGTAGTACCGCTCAGTGACAGTTGACAGGCGGTAGTACCGCCCAGTTATGGTGGTGGTACCGCTAGGACCCCGGAAATCCGAGAGATAACACTTTTGAGCTCCAAATTCAAACTAATTGGGGCCTATATAAACCCCACCCTTTCCTGCATGAAAGGGCACCGAAAGCTTGCTTTTATTCTAAGTATTTGAGAGCTTAAAAGTGTTGTAAAAGCCTAGAAGTTCTTCTCCCTCTTTCTTTCTAAGTGTTGATCATTCAAGAGAGGAGTGAAAATCTATAAGGGTTGTCTCCTAAGCCCGTCAAAAGGAGAAAAGCTGTAAAAGGGTAGTTGGCCTTCGCCTATTCAAGGAAGGCCTCTAGTGGACATCAGTGACCTCGTCGGAGGAGGAAGCCAAAAGTGGATATAGGTCAAGATTGACCGAACCACTCTAAATCTCATCTTGCATTTACATTCTGCTCTTTATCTTAACTGCAAACTGCCTCCGTTGCTTTACATTAACTATATTTTTGTTTGCTCTCAGGTTAAAGATCTTTCCGAAATGGTTTTCATAGGAAGTCTTTTTGAATCGACAAAAATTTTTCGCTGCACTAATTCACCCCCCCTCTTAGTGCTCTTGATCCTAACAATTGGTATCAGAGCGGGTTCACTCTTAGTTAGATTAAAACCCAAGAGAGATGGCATATGCCGAAAATCAAGAGGGTCACTCTATTACACGTCCGCCCATGTTCAATGGGACGGATTATACCTATTGGAAGACCCGAATGAGGGGCTTCCTTATTTCCATGGATTTTGAACTTTAGAATCTTGTTGAAAATGGATTTTCAAAGTCTTCTCTTCTAATGATCAATTGGAATGAATTGGAGAAGAAGACTTTCTTCTAAATGCAAAGTCTATGAATACCTTATTTTGTGCTCTTGATAAAAACGAGTTCAATCGTGTTTTGATTTGTGAAACTGCATTTGATATTTGGCATACACTCGAAGTGACTCACGAAGGCATGAGTAGAGTGAAAGAGTCAAAAACCAATCTTTTAGTACATTCTTATGAACTTTTTCGAATGAAACCGAGCGAGATCATAGGTGACATGTACACCCGTTTCATGGATGTCGTCAATGGTCTAAAAGGACTCGGTAAAAATTTTTTGGATTTCGAGCTCGTTAATAAAATTCTAAGATCCCTTCCAAAGAGTTGGGACCCTAAAGTCACTACTATTCAAGAGGCTAAAGAATTGAATAATTTTCCTCTTGAAGAATTAATTAGGTCATTAATGACCTACAAAATGACTTGCAAAGCTCATGAAGAGTATGAAGACACTATTCCAAAGAACAGGAAGGATATGACACTTAGAACTCAAGAAGACCACTTGAGAGAAAACT
>LVTN01000931.1:59595-76079 GCA_001649415.1 Musa itinerans | reverse complement strand
GTTTTCTTGCTTTCATTGAATCTCGATTTATGGAATATTATCGAAAATGGATTTCAAAGGTCTTCTCTTCTAATGAACCATTGGAATGATTTGGAGAAGAAGACTTTTTCTTTAAATGCGAAAGCTATGAATGCTTTGTTTTGCGTCTTAGACAAAAATGAGTTTAATCAAATTTCTATGTGCGAAACGGCTTCTGACATATGGCACATTCTTGAAATTACACACGAAGGCACTAGCAAAGTTAAAGATTCGAAAATCAATTTTTTAATGCATGATTTTGAACTTTTTCATATAAAACTAAGCGAAACTATTGTTGACATATACACCCATTTTACAGATGTTGTCAATGGTTTAAAAGCTCTTGGTAAAAGTTTTTCGAATCTTGAACTTGTTAGTAAAGTTTTACAATCACTTTCTAAATGTTGGAATTCGAAAGTAACGGCTATTCAAGAATTAAAAATTTTGAATATTTTTTCGATTGAAGAACTTATCGGTTCATTGATGACATATGAAATGGTGCACAATGCACATGATGAACAAAACCACCTTCCAAAGAACTGGAAGGATTTGGTACTTAGAACAATTGAAGACCACTCGAGCATAAGCTCAAGTGATGGTGAACTTGAACTCACTAAGAAATTTAAAAAGTTCATGAAACAAAAATTAAAGAACAAAAAGGACGCAACTACTTGCTATGAACGCAAGAAGAAAAAAGAACTTTGGGATGAATCGAGCTCCTCCGAAGACGATGAGAAAATCAACAAAGGCGATATGGCAAACTACGCCTTAACGACTTTCGATGATGAGGTAATTAAAATGCCTTTAGTTTATTTTGAAATTACATAATGTTCTCATGACTTATTTCTAATTTAGTTTAAGAAAATTAAATATTTTTTTTGAATTGCATGTTTAATGAAAATGCAAAAATAAAATTGGATCATGCTTACCTTTCTAATGATTTTAAAAATAATCATGCAAAATGCATATTTTATGATAAACAAACAAAATGATTTTGATTGAAAATGATTTATATCTAATGAAACCATGCTTGATGTCTTAATGAAAATGTTAAGAAGTTTGATATAATGCTTAATATAAATTGTGCATACCTTGAAAACTTCAAACCATGTTTTGATATCATGCCCAAAGTAGTGATGCATAATAATCATGCTTAATTTGTTTATCTTTCAAAATTATGCATGATGATTCTTGTGATTTATGGATTATCGATTTTTACCATAATGAAAGTGGCTTTTTCAGTTTTAAAAATGATGCATATTTTTGTTTGGTAAAATGAAAAAGGCATACTTGTATGAAACCAACAACTTAAAATGAAACATCTCTATCTTATTGATCTTGATGCATCTATGTGTATCATTTTTATGAATCTCTTAAAAATGACTTTGTTGATTTTACAAGTTGAATGATCTGAAGATAAATGATGATTTTTCTCTTGATTATAACTTGTGATATTTTTTTTATATATGAATCATTATCTTGATTTCTCGATATTTGATACATGAGATTTCTTTATGAATCAAGATCTTATCATTTGATCTCCTATGTTTCTTTCTGCTATTTATAAAAAGAAGAGATTTGATAAAATAAATCATGTCTTGTGGCATTCATGATTTGATATTAATATCTTTCATTTTTTATGATTTAAATAATGATTGAAATATTGATGCAATTATGAATGATGATTTGGTATTATGATTGCTATATTTCAACTTATGATAATGATGCATGCAATGATGAAATATTCATGATGAAAAATTATTTTGACATTCACGACTTGATTTTTCATTTTTGTTACTTTACCTTTGTCATGATTTGGAAGTTGTTGTAAAAGGGAAAAGAACTACAAAATTGTATTCTTCCCTTCTTTTTGGCAATGACAAAGGGGAAGAAATATTGCTAGCCCAAGATTGAAAATTTAAAAACTTGCACTTTGCAAAGGAAGCAAAATTGCTAGCTCAAACATTGCAAAGGAAGCAAAAATTTGCTAGCTTGCAAATTGCATGTAAAAAGAAAATGCTATCTTGCCTATCTCAAGAAGCAAAACATGCTAACTTGCACATCTAGCAAAATTTAGAAACTTGCATATTTCAAGAAGCAAGAGTTGCCTTCTTGAACATCTCATTTTTGTTAGCTTGTATGTTGTAGAACATGCTATTTTACTACCTGGCATATCTAAAACTTGATAGCTTGCATGTTCTAATATGATGTAGCACTTGCTAAATTTGCTAGCTTGTTTGATGATAAAACTTGAAATTATGTTTATTATACAACAATTTGAACTTATATCTCAAACACTTGAAAGTTACACTTCTCCTTTTTATTGATGACAAAGGGGGAGAAGTATGATCTTGTTATACATGATGACATGTTGCAAATATTTATGATGAAATTTTCAATGACCTGAATTTGGTTTGAATTTAAGGTTCTATCAATATGGCATATTGATAGGGGGAGTTAAGGTTAACTCCGTCATCAATTGGTTATCATCATCAAAAAAGGGGAAATTGTTGAATCTCAGATTTTGATGATGAAACCAATTAGTAAGTGTTTATGATTTGATCTGTATTTTATGTGATGCAGGACGCTTGATCAGGATGAGACAATTAAAGTAGGAAGAATCATGTTGGGCCGGAGGAAAACATGTCAGAAGATTGGACGTCGAGCCGGAGGATCGGTCGACGTATCGACAGAAGGCTTCGGAACATGAATTCGGGCATTGGGCTAAGAAGAGCAGATATTGCGCTAAGGATATCGGAGTTGTGGAGTCAACTGGCCAATTGGGCAATAGGCCGTAAGAGAGGACGATGCGCCGAAGAATCAGATAAAGCGTCGAGGGACCAATGACATGCCGGACCACATAATTCATGCTTAGTATTAATTGTCTGGATCAAAGTGTGTCGCCGCAAGAGAGGACGATGCGCCGAAGAATCGGACAAAGCGTCAAGGGACCAATGACATGCCAGACGACATGATTGATGCTTAGTATTAATTGTCTAGATCGTAGTGTGTTTTTACATTGCAGGATTAATTACAATAGTAAGGCATAAAGCAAATTGAAGTCCCGGAGTCAAGGACACGATTTCGTTGGGAGTTTGAGAGTTTGCCGGAAGTCCAAACTTTCGTCAAAAGTTCTGCCGAGAAGTCCAGAAGCTTGCCAAAGAAGCTCATCAAAACTCGCCAAGAAGATCATCGTGAAGTTCAGGAGCTTGTCGGGAGTCCGCCGAAACATTACTAAGAGATCGTCGTAAGTTCGCTGGAAGATCGTCGGAAGCTTGCCAGAAGAAACCAAGACATACAGACTTGTTTAGCTTAGGATATGTCTTAGGAATCATAGTTAGCACGTAATTGGGTTTGGATTTGGGCCAACCCAATTAGGGGCTAGTTAGGCCCATATAAGCACTCTATTGGTCCAATGAGAGGCCCAAACAGTGCCCCAAGAAGTGGCACCGTCGTGGCACAGTCTTCGAGACTGTGTCAGGCGGTGGTACCGCTAGTTTGGGCAGTGGTACCGCCCAGCATAGCCTCCCAAGTGGTGGTACCACCCAGTGTCAGTGTCAGACTGACATTGGCGGTGGTACTGCCTAACGCAGTGTTAGTGTCAGACTGACACTAGCGGTAGTGCCGCCTAGCGTAGGAGGTGGTACCACCCGTACCTAGGAAGAGATGTTTTTAGGCTCCAAGTTTGAATCAACTTAAGGCCTATAAATACCCTCTCATCCCTGGTTAACATACACAAGCACAGAGAATTTAAAAAAGGAAAAATGGTGTAGAAATCTCTCGTGAGAATCCTAAGTGCTTGTAAAGGTTGACTCCTAAACCTGTGAAAAGGAGAAGAGGGGTGTAAAAGGTGGTTGGTCTTTGCCTATTGAAGGAAGACCAATAGTGGATGACGGTGGTATCGATGGAAGAGGAATCGGTGGAGTGGATGTAGGTCACGACGACCGAACCACTATAAAACTGGCATGCTCTCTGATTTGCATTTACTTCCTGCAATTTACTTTAACTGCAAACCTCCTTACTTGCTTTACATCCACTACGCTTTTTCGTACGCTTTCAAGCTATCTTTCCAAGATCAGTTTTCAACGAACGAAAGAATTTTCAGAACCGACATATTTTACCACTGCACTAATTCACCCCCCCCCCTCTTAGTACCGACCCCGATCCTAACAAAGACTTCGTGCCATGAGTTCGAGCATTAAGCCTAGAAGAGCAGATATTGCACCAAGGAGATCGAAGTTCCGGAGGTCAACATGCCGATTGGGTAAAAGGTCACAAAAGAGGACGATGCGCCGAAGGATTGGATGAAGCGCCGATGAACCAATGACATGCCAGACAACATGTGATTAATGCTTTGTAATAATTATCTAGATAGAAGTAGTTTCAATTGTAATTAGGTTGGTTTAGAATATAATTAAGTCAACTCAATTAGGGACTAATTGGAATCAAAGTGGGGTTGTTTTAGGCCAAGAGAAAGGCCCATTTAGTGACCCAAAAGTTGGGTCAAGCGGTGGCACCACCGGTCCAAGTGGTGGCACTGCCAGAGGCTTAGTCTCCAAGACAGTCTCTGAGACTATGTCAGGTGGTAGTACCACCAGACTAGGTGGTGGTACCACCCAATGTCAGTGTTGCAAGCAGTAATACTGCCCAGCACAAGCGGTGGTACCGCCAGGACCCAGGAAACCCGGGATGAGACCTTTTTTGGCTCCAAATTTGAAGTCATTTGGGATCTATAAATACCCTAGCTATTCCTGCATAGAGTAGTATGAAATTGAGTTGAAAAAGGCAGAAAGAATAATTGAGAAAAATTGGAAACTCTCTTAGGAATTAGAGTATTTTCCTCCTAGAGTTAGAAGTTTTCTAAGGGAGGAGTGAGGTCTAAAAGAGAGGTTATAAAGGTTCTCTCCTGAGCCTATCAAAAGGAAAAAGAGTGTAAAAGGGTAGTTGATCTTCCCCATTGAAGGAAGATCAATAGTAGAAGCTGGTGGCCTCGAGCGAAGAGGAATAGGGAGTGGATGTAGGTCACGATGACCGAACCACTGTAAATCGGTTTGCATTTCTGTTTTGCTATTTATCTTTATTGCAAACTACTTTACTTCCTCATTACTTTAGCTACACACTCTTATGAATGATTTCAAAGTTAAACATTTCTGATATGAGCTTTTATCGTATAAAGATTTCTGACTCGATGTAATTTTTATGTACGCACTAATTCACCCCCCCACTTAGTGCCGACTTAATCCTAACAACAATAAATGAGAAACTTTGGAAGCTCGCAGACCCCAATAATTTTGTGACAAAAATTTTGGTGATAAAACATTGATCTAAAACACTTTTTAATAGAGAGAAGAAGTGCGATCCAAATTTGAAAACTATAAAAAAAATCACACTAATCGTGTAAAAATAATTCTACATAATTGAACACAACATATGCAGTTTATAAACCAATCTTTTATGAGAACAACCTGGCTCTGATACCACTATTGGGAAATCTGGGGTGACATCACATGCATAGTGAAGAATAAAAAACAAAAATCCCAAATTTTCATATAAAATAGTTTCTTGTCATTGTACGAAGATTAGTGTGAAAAAATCTACGAAACTAAAAACTATGCGTATAAGAAAGATGTGTTACCTAGGGAGATCGCATATCCCTGAAAACCTATAAATCTATAGAAGAGGATGAAAGAAGTCAAATGTCCTCCTCTCTAGTAGTAATCCATATGGAAGGGGCTGCGAAGACGCTCCTCAAATCGCTGCTCAAATCTCCTCACTGGGCACACCATACAATTGAAAAGGCGCTAGCCCTTCTTGTTGTCCACACACCCTAAATAGGGGCTGCTGCTGAGGAGGAGAGAGGGAGAGGAGAATAAGAGGTGGAAGCCAAAAAGGGTCTAGCATATGGCCCTTTACTTCCCTTCATTTATAGAGGCCTTGTGTCAATTGAAACCTAATGGATCCTAGCCTATTGGGTACTAGATCTCCATCTAACCACCTAAGCCTTTTAGATTAGTAAATTCTATCTAATAATATTCTATTGGCTCATATTGGATCTTATCTACAAGATCCAATAATTCAGGTGTTAGGATCAAGAGCGGCACTAAGAGGGGGGGTAAATTAATGTAGTGGTAAAAATCATCGATTTAAAAATTCTTCGTATGATAAAACCGATTGGAAAGATGTTAACTTAAAAACACTTACATAAGCGTGTAATGAGGAAGTAGAGCAATGAGCAAGTAAATTGATTTGCAATAAAGATAAACAACAAAGTAAAAGGCAACAAACTGATTTTATAGTGGTTTGGTCGTCGTGACCTACATCCACTCCCAATTCCTCTTCCGTCGAGGCCACCGGCATCCATTAACGATCTTTCTTCAATAGGCGAAGATCAAATACCCTTACAACTTGATTCTCCTTTTGACAAGTTCAGGAGAGAATCTTTATAACCCCTTTTTATAGAGCTTCTCTCACACTCTCCCTTAGAATGGTCTCTAAACTTTAGGAGGAGGGACTCTACACTTTACAAGGGTTTTCAACTTTAGAAACATAGAGTTTTTTATCACCTTTCTTGCTACTCCATGCTAGAATAGCTAGGGTACTTATAGACCCTAAATGGCTTCAAAACTTGGAGCTAAAATTTAAATCCCCAAGATTTCGGGGTACGGGCAGTACCACCGCCTGCATTGGGCGGTACCACCGCTTACAGCCTAACATTAGGAGGTACCATCGCCTGACACACTATCACTAGGCAATACCATCACCCAGTTTGGTGGTACCACCGCCTAACAGCCTCGGAGACCGGGTTTTTCGAGCTTTTCAACTCATAGGCAGTTCCACCGCCTGTTCTGGTGGTGCCACCGCTTGTTCTAGTGGTGCTACCGCCTGACCCAACTTTTGGGTCATTGAATGGGCCTCCTAATGAGCCCAAATCAGTCCCAGTTAAGACCCAATTGACCCTTAATTAAGTTAGCATGATTACACCGAAAACTAACTCAATTAACCCCCTAAACTACTTCGATCTTAGACAAATGATTACAAAGCATGAGTCCTTCGTCCGGCATATCATTGGTTCATCCGGCACTCGTTTGATCCTTCGGCACATCGTCCTCTCCTTCGGCATATTGCCTAATCGGCATGTTGACTCTTGCAACTTCCGATCTCCTTAGCGCAATGTCCGATCCTTCGGCCAAATGCCCGAATTTACGGCACGAGCCTTCTATCGATACGTCGATTGATCCTTCGGCTCGACGTCCAATCTTTTGACATATTTTTCTTCAGCCCACCATGATTCTTCCGACTTTAATTGTCTCTCCCTAATCGAAGATTCTTACGTTACTCAAAACTCAGATCAAATCATAAATAGTATCAATTGGTTTCATCATCAAAATCTGAGATTCAACATCAAGGACTTATTGGATATCTAATAAAATAGGGGCTCAAGCGGATATCTCATATCCAAACCTTTGCTCATCATAGCACCTACCATGTGTGTAACCCTCTAGGCCCAATATCAAGCTGGTCGTGAGCCATATATGTTAGAACTCCTTCTTGCTTAGTGAATTATTATCTCCATAATAATTCACTCGATTAATCAACTACAAATATACTATGCCACTACCCCGCATTTCTCAAACGATACAAGGTAATCTAATCCATTTGACAAGTCTGTCCTTAATTACTGTATATCGATAGTTCCTCATCCATCTAATATCTCAGAGATCGTATTCCGAGTATAGTGCTATTAGGTCCATACAATTTTTATTCAAGTCTCTCTCTAATCGATTTCTCTCAGAGAACTCTTTCTCTCTCAATCCGAATGACCCTGGCCAGGGATTTTGCCTGAGCAATAACATATAAGATATTCCTCATATGACACTAAGAGTGGATGATCCTCTATTGACGCTCAATTGCCCTCATAAGGTTGGCTGCCACTCCCGATGACCAACTGTGCTAGATTTGAAACTTCTAAACCTATTAGTCTGGTATCAAAGAGTGGAGTATTCATACAGGACATCCTTGGTGTCTCAATTCTAAGGACCTGATATACCACTATGATGATGGAATCATTATTTGACAATGAGGTATTATCAACCACCCAACATTCCGTGAGCGAATCGATCAGTGAACTTATTCTCCAATGAGCACTTGTATTGCATCCTTAGTGTCCTGACACGAGCAACTATGAAACCAGCCACCTCCATCATATGAATGGGTATACAATACATTAGTCTATCTAGTTATCTCGATGTCACTCTCGAGTAACTTATGACTAGGATTATTTAGGATTTGTGTCTAAAAGTAAATCAGTTTCATTATCGTAATCTCATCACAATCTGATTCCCATTGCACAGATCCATTGACATCACAATATATATAACAGGTAATATAAAGTGAAAAAAGTTCTAAACATATAATAAGAAAAAAGAGTGTGTATCATGTCATATGTGCCATCACTCACATGATTGGATGTAGGGTACCAATAACTAGTATACACCATATGCGATATAGAAAGGGAAGAAGCCCGATCTTAAGGTTCTTAAGATTTGGGAGAGCCTTGCCCATATTAGGAGACACAACCCCGACAAGTTAGAATCTAGGATGGAATAGTGTAAGTTCATGGAATACCCCAAGGAAACTTATGGGTATTATTTTTATCATCCCGAGGACCAAAATGTTTTTATAGCCAAGAGGGCAATGTCCCTTGAGAAGAAACACATTCTTGGTGGAGACAATGAGAATATGATAGAGTTGAACGAGGTTGGAGAACCTAGCTTAAATATCATTTGTAGCTCGATTCTGTTCAAGTACCTAATACACAAGTTTCAACTTTATGTAAGTCTAGTAGAGTACCCCATCCTCCTGAGAGATATATGAGACATATTAAATGAGAGGATGTTGAAGATATTAATCCTTAGACCTACAAGGAGGCTATTATGAGGATAGACTCCGAGAACTAATAAGAAGACATAAATTCCGAGATGGATTCTATGTACTCCATCAAGGTTTGGAACCTTATTGAGGTACTTGAGGGTATCATACCTATCGACTATAAATGGATCTTTAAGAACAAGATCAGAGTAGATAGAAAGGTAGAGACATATAAAGCAAGGCTAGTGGCTAAGGAGTATCGTCAAAGGCAAGATATTGACTATGATGAAACCTTCTCACCCATAGCCATATGCTAAAATCCATTAGAATTATGTTGGCTATTACAACATACTATGATTATGAGATTTGGCAAATGGACATAAAAACCATTTTCCTTAATGACAACCTCAATGAGGAGGTGTATATGATATAACTTAAGGGATTCGTGTCCAAGGAAATTTCAGATAATGTGTGAAGGTTACTTAAGTCTATCTATTGACTAAAGCAAACTTCCCGAAGTTTAAATATAAGGTTTGATGAGGTAATCAGATCTTATGAGTTCGTTAAGATCAAAGATAAGCCTTGTGTATACAGAAAGGTAAGTGGGAGTGCTATCACCTTCTTGGTGCTATATATGGATGACATTCTGATAATTGAGAATGATATAGGAATGCTCTCTATAGAATGATCCTATCACTCTCCATTGAGAATGATATAGGCTTGGCCATCTAGACGTTTCTCAATAAAGGACTTAGGGGAAGCATTATATATCTCGGGGATTCGGATATATAGAGATAGATCTAAAAGGATGCTTGACTTGTCCCAATCAAGGTACAAAGACACCATTGTCAAAAGGTTTGATATGAAAAATTCCAAGAGAAATCTCATATCGATGAGACATAGGATATCACTTTCTAAGAATATGTCCCTAAAGGCTCCTAAAGAAAGGGCAAACATAGATATGATACCCTATACCTTAGCGATAGGATCTATCATATATATTATATTATATATTAGGCTTGATATAGAACATGCTCTAAGTGTTACGAGCAAATATCAAGCGAATCCAAGTTTGGAACATTAGAAGGCAGTAAAGTATATCCTTAAGTACTTGAGAAGGACTAAGAATCTTTACTAGTATATGGAGGAAGTAGCCTTAGGGTTAAGGGTTACACACATTCGAGTTACTCAAGTTTCTAGTCCGATGCTAATGATAGCAAGTCTAATTCAGGATGTGTGTTCACCCTGAATGGAGGAGCAGTATTCTGGAAGAGTTCGAAACAAGATATTACTATTGACTCAACCATAGAGGCAGAGTACATTACTACAACAAAGGTAGTAAAAGAGGGAGTCTAGATGTAGTAGTTCATCATAGATTTGGGAGTCGTGTCGAGTGGCGAGGAGATGATTCCCTTATAATGCGACAATAATAGGGCGATTGCTCAAGTGAAGGAACACAGGTCTCAATAGAAGTCTAAGCATATTTTGAGGAGGTTCCACCTGATCAGAGTGATCGTGGCCCGAGGAGATGTAGCAATGGGAAGAGTTACATTTGAAAATAACATTGCAGATCTACTAACGAAGTTATTATCTCAAATTATCTTTGAGCATCACAAGGGTCTGATAAGGATCAGACAAATAGGTGATTAGCTTTAGGTCAAATAGGAGATTGCTACTCATAGGTTCCCTACAAGCCAATCACGTGAGTAATGACACGTGTGACATGATAGAAACTCTTTTGCTTACTATTTATTTGGTATTTTTTCTCACTTTATATTGCCCGTTTCATATATTATGATGTCCATAGATCTGTGCAATGGAAATCAGATCGTGATGAGATCATGATTATAAGACCAATTCGCTTTTAAACATAGACCCAAAATAATTCCGATCATAGGTTACTAGAGAGGGACATCAAGATAACCGGATAGACCGATATGCTGTATACCCATCCATATAATGGAGGTAGTTAGTCTTATAGTTGCACGTGTAGGCACACTAGGGATATAATGCAAGTGCTTATTGGAGAATGAGTTCACTGATCGATCCACGCACGAATTGTTGGATTGTTGATGATACCTTATTGTCAAACAGTGATTCTGTCATCCTAGTGGTGTATCTAATCTTTAGACTTGAGACACCAAGGATCTCCTGTATAAGTACTCCACTCTTTGATATTAGACTTATAGACTTGAAAGTTCCAAATCTAGCACAACTAGTCATCGGGAGTGGTAGTCAACCTTACGAGGGTTATTAAGTGTCGATAGAGGGTCATGCACTCTCAGTGTTATGAGAGGAATATTCTATATGTTCTTACTCAAGCAAATCCCTGGCCAAGGTCATTTGGATTGAGAGAGAAAGAATTCTCTAGGGGAATTCGATTAAAGCGAGACTCGAACAGATTTCATATGGGCCTTATAGCACCATGCCCTATATATAGTCTCTAGGATATTAGATGGATGAAGGACTATAGATATATGGTAATTGAGGATAGACTGTTCTAATGGATTGGATTCCCCTATATTGTTTGGGGACTGCGGCGTAGTTGCCTAGTGCATCTATAGCTCATAAGTTGAGTGAATTATTATATAAATAATAATTCACTAAGTCAGAAGGAGTTTTGATATGTATGACTCATGACCAGTTCAATATTGGGCTAGAGGGTCACATACATATGGTAGATATTGCGACGAGTAGATATTCGAATATGGGATATCCGTTGGAGCCCCTATCTTATTGGATATCCAATAAACCCATGAATTATTGGATCCTGTAGATACGAGCTAATGAGAGATTATTGGGTAGAGATCAACTAATCTAAGAGGCTTGGGTAGTTTGATGGAGATCTAGTACTCAATAGGGTAGGATCCATTATGGTTAAGTTGATAGGGGGCCTCTATAAATATGAGGGAACTAAAGAGCCATAAGCCAGACTCTTTTTGGCTGCCACCTCCTATACTCCTCTCTTCCTCTCCTCCTCAGGCAATAGCCTTAGTTTAGGGCATGTGGAGAGCAAGAAGGGCTGGCCCCTTCTTGATCACATGGTGTGCGTGTAAAGGAGAATTGTGTAGCAATTTGAGGAGCATCTTCATAGCCCCTGCTATGTGGATCATCACTCGAGAGGATGACATTTGACCTCTTTTATCCTCTCCCATAGATCTATAGGATTTCAAGGATATACAATATCCCAAGGACTAGTCGTAGGTGCCCTGCAAGCCAATCACGTGAGTGATGACACACGTGACATGACACGCAGTCTTTCTGCTTATTATTATTATGGTATTTTCTCACTTTACATTGCTTGTTGCATAAATATATTGTGATGTCCATGGATCTATGCAATAGGAATTAGATCTTGATAAGATCATGATAATGAGATCGATTCACCTTTAAATACAAACCCTAAATAATCTTTGCCATAGGTTACTCGAGAGGGGCAACAAGATAAATAGACAAATTGGTGTACTGTTTATCCATCCATATGATGGAGGTGGCTGGTCTTATAATTGCTCATGTGGGGACACTAGGGCTATAGTGCAAGTGCTCATTAGAGAATGAGTTCACTGATTGATGATACCTCATTGTCAGAGAGTGATTCCGTCATCTCGATGGTATACCTGGTCCTCAGACATGAGACACCAAGGATGTCCTATATGAGTACTCCACTCTTTAATACTAGATTTATAGGTTTGAAAGTTTTAGATATAGTATAGTCAGTCATCGGGAGTAGTAGCCAACCTTACGAGGGCTATTGAGTATCGATAGATGATCATCCACTCTTAGTATTATGAGAGGAATATCCCATATGTTCTTGCTCAGATAAATCCTTAGCTAAGATCATTCAGATTCAAAGAGAAAGAGTTCTCCGGGAGAATCCGATTAAAGCGAGACTCGAGGAGAAACCGTATGAGCCTGATAGCACCATGGCCGGTGTATGGTCTTTGAGATATTAGATGGATGACTGACTATAGGTACACGGTAATTGAGGACAGATAGGTCTAAAGGATTGGATTTTCTTATATAATTTAAGGACTATGACATAGTGACCTAGTACGTCCTTAGTCGATGAGTCAAGTGAATTATTATAGAAATAATAATTCACTAAGTTAAAAGGAGTTCTGATAGGTATGACTCTCGGCCAGCTCGATATTGGGCCTAGAGGGTCACACATATATGGTAGGTGTTGCGATGAGTAGAGGTTCAGATATGAGATATCCGTTGGAGCCCCTATCTTAGTGGATATCCATTAAGTCCCTGAATTATTGGATCCTATAGAAGTGATCCAATAAGAGCTAATAAGAGATTATTGGGTAGAGATCCACTAATTTAAGAGGCTTGAGTAATTGGATAGAGATCCAATACCCAATATGGCAGGATCCATTATGGTTAAGTTGATAGGGGGCCTTTATATTCCCCTCTCCCCTTCTCCTCAGAAAGCAGGTGTAGAGAGTTGGGTAACGATTCGAGGAGCTTCTTCCTAGCCCCTACCATGTAGATCACCACTAGAGAGGAGGACACTTGACCTCCTTCATTCTGTCACAGATCTATAGAAATTCAAGGATATACGGTCTCCTTAGGTAACACATGTTGAATCTCGGATTTTGATGATGAAATCAATTGGTAAATTATTTGACCTAATCTATATGTTGAGATAAGTGTGCAGGATTAACTATAATTGTGATAAGGTGTAAAGTAGATGATGGGCTAGAGTCGAAGATTCAGACGATATACTAGGAGCTCACCGAGAGCTCATCTAAAGATCGCCGAGAGCGTGTCGGAAGATCGCCGAGAGTTCATCGGAGGATCATCAAAAGTTCATCAGGAGTTTACTAGAAGCGCGCTGGAAGACTCACCGAGAAGTTCACCAGAGGATCGCCTAGGGAAAGATCGACATATCAGACTAATTGCTTGACTTAATCGTAGGTAGAACCGTAAATTGAGTTAGGATTGGGAGGTGATCCCATTAACTCAGTTAGAGGCCAACTAGGCCCTTCATAGGGCTGAATTAGGCCGGATTGGACAGCTTATTTAGCATCTGAATTCATAACCAGCGGTGGCACCACTAGGGCCGATGATGGCACCACTAGGGCCGGTAGTGGCACCGCTTGGAAGACCCGGTCTCCCAAGTGCTCTGGGAGGTAGTACCGCCCAGACTAGGTGGTGGTACCGTCGGCAATTAATGCTGCCAGTGGTGGTACTACCCTTATTAGGTGGTGGTACCGCCAGAGCTCGGTCTTCCAGCTTTGTCAAGCGATCGTACTGCCCAGTGCTAGGTGTTAGGCTGTGGTACTGCCCAATAATAGCAGTGGTACTGTCAGTACCCTAGAAATCTAGGATGAGACACTTTTTGGCTCCATTTTTGAAGCCATTGAGGCTTATAAATACCCCATCCATTTCTGCATAAAATGGTAACAAAGTGCTATTATACGTGCGAAAAATTCTAAGTGTTTGGGGTGTGAAAAGTTTTGTAAAAGTGAAAAGAGTTCTCTTCCTCTCTATCTTAGCCTTGTAACTATCCAAGAAAGAGGAGTGAGACTTGTAAGGGTTGTCTCCTAAACCAGGCAAAAGGAGAAAGAGTTGTAAAAGGTGGTTGGTCTTCGCCTATTGAAGGAAGGCCTTTAGTGGACGCCGATGACCTCGACAAAGGAGGAATCCGAAGTGGATGTAGGTCTTATTGATCGAACTACTCTAAATTCTGGTTTGCTTTTCCTTTTGTGCAATTTACTTTACTACAAACCTCCTTGAGCTTCTCTTTACATTCTTATGAAAATTTTAAGTTCAACACCTTTCTGAAATGATTTGAATCAAGATGAAGTTTATACAAAATCAAAGAATTTTTCGCTGCACTAATTTACTCCCCCTCTTAGTGCCGCTTTTGATCTTAACAATTGGTATTAGAGCGAGGTTCACTCTCATTTGGTTTAAAACCCAAGAGAGATGACATTTGCCAACAACCAAGAAGGTCATTCAATTATATGTCCGCCCATGTTCAATGGGACGAATTACACATATTGGAAGATTAGAATGAGAATCTTCTTAATTTCAATGGATTTCGAATTATGAAATATTATAGAAAATAGATTTCAAAAGTCTTCTCTTCCAATGAATGATTGGAATGAGTTGGAGAAGAAGACTTTCACTTTAAACGCCAAGGCTATGAATGCCTTGTTTTGTGCTTTAGATAAAAACGAGTTTAATCGTGTGTCTATTTGTGAAATGACTTTTGATATTTGGCACACACTTGAAGTGACTCATGAAGGCACAAGTAGAGTGAAGGAGTCAAAAATTAATCTTTTAGTGCACACTTACGAATTATTTCGGATGAAATCGAGTGAGACCATTGGAGACATGTACACCTGATTTACGGATGTCGTCAATAGTCTAAAAGAACTTGCTAAAAGTTTCTCAGATTTTGAACTTGTTAATAAAACTTTAAGATCCCTTCCAAAGAGTTGGACCCTAAAGTAACGGCTATTCAATAGGCTAAAGACTTAAATAACTTTCCTCTTGAAGAATTAATCGGGTTACTAATGACCTATGAGATGACTTGTAATGCTCATGAAGAGCTTGAGAACAACCTTCCAAAGAACAGGAAGGATATGACACTAAAAACACAAGAAGACCACTTGAAAGAAAATTCAAGTGATGAGGACTTTGATGATGACTTGGCTCTCATAACAAGAAAGTTCAAAAAATTTATAAAAATTAATAAATTTAAAAATGATACTAAAATTAAATTTGAACCCAAGAAAGATCAAGTAATATGTTACGAATGCAAGAAGCCGGGACATTACAAGAGCGAATGTCCCCTAGCCAAGAAGAAGCAACCAAAGAAGAAGAAGGCTCTTAAAGGAACATGGGACGACTCAAGTGCATCCGAAGAAGATGAGCTAACCAATACCGAGCAAGTTGCTCACATGCGCTAATGGCTATTGGAGATGAGGTGAGTAGTTCATTTGATGCAAATTTATCCTTTGAGAAACTATAAAATGCTTTTCATGATTTATTTGATGAATACAAATTAATTAGTAAAAAATATAAATTGTTGAAAAAAGTGCATGCTTCTCTTGTTAGTGATTTCGATAGATTAAAAGTTGAGCACAATGATAGTTAAGCTCCATGTATGAAATGTGATGAATTAGAAATACTTCAAAAGGAAAACTTGCTACTCAAAGAAACCTTAGAAAAATTTGAGGTTGGTAGCAAGTCCTTGAACATGATCCTTGCCAACAAGGGTCACGTTCATAAAAAAAGCATAATTGGATTTATAAGTAGCTCTCACCAAAATCCAACCACCTTTGTTAAAGGCCCTACTTTCCATGTTTCACCGTGAAACAAATGCAACTTTTATTGTAAATTTAGGCATGCTTCTCTTGTTAGTAAAAAATATAAATTGTTGAAAAAAGTGCATGCTTCTCTTGTTAGTGATTTCGATAGATTAAAAGTTGAGCACAATGATAGTTAAGCTCCATGTATGAAATGTGATGAATTAGAAATACTTCAAAAGGAAAACTTGCTACTCAAAGAAACCTTAGAAAAATTTGAGGTTGGTAGCAAGTCCTTGAACATGATCCTTGCCAACAAGGGTCACGTTCATA
>LVTN01000931.1:44116-55591 GCA_001649415.1 Musa itinerans | reverse complement strand
ATTATTTTTGGTTCTACAAATGAATCATTATGTGAATCGTTTGCCAAAAACATGAGTCAAGAGTTTGAAATAAGCCTAATGGGTGAACTAACCTTCTTTTTAGGCTTACAAATCAAACAACTTAGTAATGGTATTTTTCTTAGCCAAATAAAATATACATTAGACTTGCTAAAATGGTTTAACATGGATAGTTCAAAAGCTATCAACACTCATATGAGTACCTCTACCAAGTTAGACATTGACGAAAGTGGAGAAAGCTTTGATCAAAAAGCTTATAGGGGTATGATAGGTAGTTTACTATACCTCACCGCAACTAGACCAGATATCATGTTTAGTGTAGGACTCTGTGCTAGGTTTCAATCTAATCCTAAACTATCTCATCTTAAAGCAGTCAAAAGAATATTTAGATATCTTAAAGGAACCATAAATCTAGGATTATGATACCCAAAATCTAAAAACTTTGAATTGATTGCTTATGCTGATGTGGATTTTGCTAGATGTAGATTAGATAGAAAAAGCATATCCGAAACGTGTCAATTTTTAGGACACGCACTTATCTCTTGGTCCTTCAAGAAACAAAACTCGGTTGCACTATCCACAACCGAAGCCAAATACATTGCGGCTAATGCATGTTGTGCACAAGTTGTATGGATGAGAAATACATTAGAAGATTATAAAATTTATCATAAGAATATTCCTATAAAATGTGATAATACAAGTGCAATATGTTTAACAAAAAATCCTATTCAACACTCTAGAACTAAACACAATGACATTATGTATCACTTTATATGAGATCTTGTTAATAATCATGATGTAATATTAGAGTTTATTGATACAAAACATCAATTGGCCGATATCTTTACAAAACCCTTAAATAAAGAACAATTTTATTTCATTAGAAGGGAATTAGGGATGTTAAATTGTCCGAATGCATGAATTTATTAAATTTCATTTTCGAACCTTCTTGATTTTCTATTTTACAAGATCACTCACTTGAATCATGAACTTATAGTATGTGCAATGAGCCATATGCATTTTTCCATATGAGTTTTATATGATGTTTGAGTATGAATCTTCTCCTCTTATAATGCGAATTTTACATGATGATGTATATGTAAATGAGTGTGTACTTCACAATGATAAAAATCTTGCAAGTTGGAATCACCCAATGTCAGCACCACACCACACCACAATGCGAGCAGTGCTCACTGCCTGTAGGTAGTGGCACCGCCTAGCTGGCGGTAGCACCACCAGTTGTCACGGGTGGTAGGCGGTAGCACCGCCCACAACCTGCCCTTTATAAACAACAAGTTAGGGTCGGCAGTAGAACTGACTCCAACCCATTCTACACTTCTCCAAACAGCACCAAACTTCTTGAATCTCTTGCTCTCCCCCTAGCAACTCAAAAATCTCCACTTCCTCCTAAAACAAGGATCAATCTCCGACATCCTTTTGAAGATCACTAAAAAGAAAAACTACTAAGGTAATTCTCTAAACCAAATTGATTCCTCCTTTGTATTACTTATTTCTGCTCCTTATTTGTCTTCATAATTGTAGTCTCCATGAGTTCTAAAAGATCGTCTAGGGACAAAGGGAAGAGGAGATTAGATAAAAATTATGACTCTTTACTTTTTGATTCTAATCAATATGCTCTTAAATTTTCATCCATAGAGTCTAGGAATGTTCATAAGGGTAAATATGTTGATTTAGCGGAATTAAGTGATTTAGAACCCATTCAATGGTTTGCTAATCTAGACATTCTCCTAATCCTTCAAATAAGTGAACCCATCTACCCTAGGCTTGTTAGGCTATTTTACAATAATTTACATGTAAGTGAAAACGAAAGGGTATCCACCTATCTCTTAGGTCATCATATACCCATTATGGATAGCATAATTTGCAACCTCATAGGAATTGTGGAAAAAAAAAGGGTTATTATTTTAGAGGACAATGGGATGAAGAATCAGTTGGGACTACTTATACTGATGCCTTAGGAACATTTTTTGGTAATCCTAACTTAACTATTCTTCTAAAAAGCTGTGAATATTTACTACCTTTAAACACCAAAATACTTCATCACATCTTGATAAGTATTATTCTCCCAAAACAATATCACCATGACGAAGTAAGCCAAATGGAATTAGGTACCATATATTGGATTATGAAGGGACATAACAATTATTTTGGTTACCTAATCCAGCAAAATATGATTAAACTATCAAAAAAGGATATGATGCTTCCATATGGTGGCCTGATCACAAGACTAATCCACGCTTATGTCATAGCTATCCCACCTAACGAAGAAGTTATGAAACTAGATAGATTTAATATCATAAATAGAAACCTACTTCGATGGTTAAGGTGTACTTTCAGAAATGGAATATGGACTAGACTGCCTAGAAGGATTGATCCCCTCCTGCCTGGACCAGAACCTGAAACACCAATTTTTAGGGGTAATCAATCTCCTCCAAATGGTCCCTTTGAGGCAACACCTCCAGTAGAGCAAGCACCTCCCTCATTTATCGATGAAATAGGGACTCGATTGGATCAATTTGAACAATGTCAAGATCTACTTGAACAATGGCAAAATCAAATTTTAACTGAGTTGCAGCAGATGCATCAACAACTTAATACCTTGTTTAGACATTTTGACTTACCACCTGAATAGTTGTGTTTGTCTTTTGCTGATGACAAAAGGGGAGAAGTGGACGAAATCCCTCTCCTTTATTCTGCTTACTTTGATGTTGTAATCCTATATTATTTACCTTGATGTTGTAAACTTAAAATGCTGCTTACCTTGATGTTGAAATTATGTGCTTTGATGCTGAAAATTTCTATGATGTTGTGATCTCTTTAAATGATGAGTACGTTATCATACAATTATGCAATATCGTGCTTCCTTTGATGCTGAAAATTTCTATGATGTTGTGATCTCTTTAAATGATGAGTACGTTATCATACAATTATGCAATATCGTGCTTCCTTTGATGCTGAAAATTTCTATGATATTGTGATCTCTTTAAATGATGAGCATGTTATCATACAATGATGCAATATCGTGCTTACTTTGATGCTGAAAATTTCTATGATGATTATGATCTCTATTGAATATTGAGAATTTTTAATCATACATGATGCAATATTGGATTCTTAACTTTTGAGTGCTACAATGCACTAATGATATTACCTCATGCAAGTAGTGATGAAAGGCTATGCCAAAACATTTTATCATGCATGAAGTGATTATGCATTTAAATATCTTGATGACTTGAAATTATGATGATGCACAATATTTCTAATTTTGATCAAAGCTTGAATTCAAGGTTGTGAATTCAAGTTTATATTTTCTCAAGTATGGCATATAGATAGGGGGAGTTATGGTTAACTCTTTCACCAATCGGTTGTCATCATAAAAAAGGGGGAGATTGTTGAATCTCGAATTTTGATGATAAAATCAATTGGTAAATTATTTGACCTAATCTATGTGTTGAGATAAGTATGCAGGATTAATTATGATAAGGTGTAAAGCAAATGATGGGCCGGAGTCGAAGATTCAAACAATATACCGAGAGCTTGTCGGAAGATCGCCAAGAGTTCGTCGCTGAAAGCTTGTCAGGAGATCGCCGAGAGTTCATCGGAGGATCGTCGAAAGTTCATCGAGAGTTCGCCGGAAGTGTGCCAGAAGACTCACTGAGAAGTTCGCTAGAGGATCGCTGAGGGAAAGATCGACATATCGGACTAACTGCTTGCCTTAATCATAGTTATAATTGTAAATTGAGTTAGGATTGAGAGGTGATCCCACTAACTCAATTATGGGCCAAATTGGGCCGGATTGGACAGCCCATTCAGCATCTGAATTCATGGCTAGTGGTGGCACCGCCTAGATGACCTAGTCTCCCAGGTGCTCTGGGAGGTGGTACTACCCTGACTGGGCAGTGGTACCGTCGGTAGTTAATGCTGCCAGTGGTGGTACCACCCCTGTCAGGCGGTGGTACTGCCAGAGCTTGGTCTCCGAGCTTTGTTAAGTGATCGAACCACCCAGTGTCAGGTGTCAGGCGGTGGTACCACCCAGTAGTGGCAATGGTATCGCCAGTACCCCGAAAATCTAGGATGAGACACTTTTTGGCTCCATTTTTGAAGTCATTGGGGCCTATAAATACCCCACTCTTTTCTGCATGAAAGGGTAACAAAGTGCTATTATATGTGTGAAAAATTCTAAGTGTTTGGGGTGTAAAAAGTATTGTAAAAGTGAGAAGAGTTCTCCTCCTCCCTCTCTTAGCCTTATAACCATCCAAGAAAGAGGAGTGAGACTTCTAAGGGTTGTCTCCTAAACCCAGCAAAAGGAGAAAGAGCTGTAAAAGGTGGTTGGTCTTCGCCTATTGAAGAAAGACCTTTAGTGGACACCAGTGACCTCGATGGAGGAGGAATCCGAAGTGGATATAGGTCTCATTGATCGAACCACTCTAAATTATAGTTTGCTTTTCCTTTTGTGTAATTTATTTCACTGCAAACCTCCTTGAGCTTCTCTTTACAGTCTTACGAAAGTTTTAAGTTCAACAACTTTCCGAAACAATTTGAATCGAGACAAACTTTATATGAAATCGAAGAATTTTCTACTGCACTAATTCCCCCCCCCCCCCCTCTTATTGCCGCTCTTGATCCTAACAACACAACCATCTCATATGTGGTTTTTAGTTTCGCGGGTTTTTGTGCACTAATCATCACAAGATGATGAATATCTTTTGGGAAATTTGGAAATATTTATTTTATGTTCTTCCACCATGCATGTGATGTCACCCCCTAAAATTCCCAATAATGGTATTAGAGCCAAGTTGTTTCTGCGAAAGATTGGTTTTGAACTTCGTGTATTATGTTTTAGAAAGCTTTTGACCTCAAAATCGTTGACGCAAAAGTGAGAAAGGGCAACAACTATTGCTACCCTTGATGCCCTCATAGGCACTGCACAAGTGGCACATTCGCAACAATTGTTGCTGCACGCATTTGCAATCGCAGGCGATGCGGTTGCAATGCAAGCAGCAGCACCTATGGGCACCACCTACAAAGGTGCTTGCAAGGGCAACTATCGCCTACATCGGTACCTGCAGGGGCAATGGTGCCCTCAAGGGTGCTCGCTCGCAAGGGTGGCACCACCCATGGGCACACCACCCGCAAGCGAGCCGCCCTCGGGCAAGGGCGGCACCCCCTCCCCCCCGCAAAGGTCATCGCAGGTAGGGTGGCGGCGATCACAACGGAGAGGCATGGAAGGGGTTAGGGTTTCTTGGGCAAAAGATATTTTTGCCCCTATGAATTTTAAAAATTTCACAATATGTCCTTCCTATCCAAATTACCTAAATACCCTTCATAATCGATAAAATTCTCTACATGTCTCAAATTTCAGAAAAAATATTAGTTAATTAAAAGGTTTAATTAAGTATTATTATTTATCTAGTAGTCCTATATAATGATATGTACATGTGATGTATGATATTGACGGATGATCATGGACTGTGTGATGTGATGTATGCGTGTGATGTGATATGATCATTATTATTATTGGGGCCTACGAGCCTCTAATTTTTCTCTCATTTATTTTCAGGCTTGCATGCATGTGATTAAGTTTTAATTACATGAGGCATAGCGAGAGTATGGAGGCGATAGCAGAACCCATAATGTCGAGATGGATGATCACAACGCATAGAGATGCGACGAGATGCCGACGAAACTGATGAGGATGAGATGGATGATCACAAGGCATGGAGATGTGCTACTGCACACATAGATCTTAATGTGAGTGATTGGGCCCACTAGCTCGGGCCTGATCACATTAGGCTATGGTCCATGATCATCTAGATATATATTTATATTTATATTTATATATATATTTATTTATTTATATATGATGTAGATATATATTAAATATGTATGTGTGTGACATGTCATAGGAGACCGAATCAAAATCCCCTCTCTCGATAATATTAAGTCGGTAAACATGAGGCAATTAGATTGACCCATGTGGCCTCCTATCATTATAGGTAGGAATTGATTCCCAATGTAGGTTGAGTTGGTTGAGTCCCTCGAGGCTCACCTATATCGTGATTTGATATCTTGCCTATGATATAGAGATGTCATCGATGACCTGAGGACATAATATACTTGGTCAAGTCCCTTAAGGGTATATCATCAAATCAAACTCATCTTGTAACGATGGTGATGACTTAACCGAACATCATGGTTAGTTGAGTCCCTCGAGGTCATAGTGGTTCAAAGGCCGAACAGGATGGGAATCACAAAGAGTTATAGTTGGCAAGAGTTGCCTACCTTTGGGGCTTAGCTTGATTGTTTCAGTCCTTCAATGTTATATTAAGATACTGATTAGATCCTAATCCCTACTAAAAATCCATTGGGGGACTCCGATTCACATACCGGAAGGAGTTGTGTGTTTCATGAGAAAATAGTGGGAGTAGATTAAGATAGAAGTCCTTATCTTAATTATTTATTTTTATGAAATATATATATTATTTATTTCTACTACATCTTTATTTTTAGAAATATATCGCTTTCAAATCTCTTACGTGGAATACTTGATGTCAACTATCTCACTGGTCCAAATTATATGGATTGGCTCCACAACTTGAGAATTATTCTTACGACGAAGAAAATCGTGTACGTCCTTGATATAGTGATGCCTACGCCCGAGGAAGGGGCAAGCAAGGATGAGATCGCTCGCTATATGAAGCACATAGATGACTCTACTCTTGCTTAGTGTTACATGTTGAGCTCCATGACTCCTGAGTTACAAAGACAACATGAAAAAATGGATGTCAAATCCATTCTCCTACATCTCTACAAATTGTTTGAGGAACAATAAAGGACTTAGTGATATGAGATATCTAAGAGTTTCTTCGGTGCTAGGATGACTAAGGGGACACCAGTTCAAAACTATGTCTTAAAGGTAATTGAGTGGATAAAGAAACTCACAGGTCTAGGAATGGTCCCTATCGGATTCATTTTCTTAGTTGATAATGAATTTTAATATGAATAAGCTTAAGGTGACTCTCCTTGAGCTCCTCAATATGTTGAGGGAGGCAGAGAGCAATATCAAGAAAGAGAAGTCGGTTCTCTATGTTGGTGAGACCAGAAAGAAAAGGAAGACAGAAAAGTCCTTTAAGAAGGGCAAGGGCAAGGGTAGACCGAGTAAAGCATAGGTTTTTAAGAAAGACCTAGCAAAGGACAGGTTAGTAATCTTACTATAGTAAATATGGGCACTAGAAGAGGAACTATAAATAGAATCTTGAAGTGAGGGTGAAACAGAAGCTTGGAGAAGCTTCAGGAACATTCATGATCAGTCTCCATTTGTCAGAATCTTATGATAATACATGGTTATTGGATACTAATAGTACTTATCACATCTGTAATTCATTGTAGGTTCTAGCAAGACCTAGGAGATGGGCGAGAGGCGAGATGGACCTCAAGATGGCAATGGAGCAAAAGTTGTTGTAATAGCTATTGGCGAGGTCACCTTATATCTACTTGGTAGTGCTATTATTGCATTGGATGCATGCTATTTTTTTCCTTCTATTATCAAAAATATTATTTTTATTTTATGTTTGATAGTTAGTATATATAAATTAGTTTTTAAAAATAATAGTTGTTCAATATTATCAGATGATACGATCATCATGAAAGGAACATTGCATAATGGTTTATTTATGCTAGATACTATACGTATCATGAATGTAAGTGAGTCTTAAAAGAAAATGAGATGAGGTGAATAATGCATACCTATGGCATTGTAGGCAAGGTCGTACCCATGAATGAAGAATTCAAAAGTTGCGAAAGGATGAATACATTGATCAATTCAACTATAAGTCAATGCAACTTGCGAGCCTTACATTTGCGAAAAACTGACCAAGTCTCCATTTAGTGGAACTAGAGAGAGAGCCATTGAGTTGCTGAAACTCATACATAGTGATGTATGTGATACCATATCAACTCATGTCATAGGTGGTTACTCCTACTTCATTACTTTTATAGACGATTTCTCAAGGTATAGACATATGTACTTGAAGAAGTACAAGTACAAGACCTTCGAGAAATTCAGAGAGTATAAGAATAAAGTGGAGAACCATATTAGAAAGAGTATCTAGACTCTTCGATCATATCAAGGAGGTAAGTACTTAAGTACAAAGTTTACCTAATTCCTTAATGACCATGGGATTCTGTCCCCATGGGCACCTCCTTATATAGCTCAACTCAATGGAGTATCCGAGAGGAGGAATTACACACTATTAGACATGGTGCAGTCCATGATGAGTTTCGTCGACCTACCCATTATTGGGAATCTTGGGGGCGACATCACATACATAGTGAAAGAACAAAAAACAAAATCCCGTATTCCCAAAGAGATGCTCATCATCGTGTGAAGATTTGTGTGTAAAAATCTGCGAAATAAACTACGTATAGAATAGATTGTGTTACCTAGGGAGACCGTATATCCCTGTTTCCTTGTAGATCTCTAGGAGAGGGTGAAGGAGGTTAAGCATCCTCCTCTCTAGCGGTGATCCACACAGCAGGGCTACGACGACGCTCCTCAAAGCTCCAAGCCTGCTTTGAGGTGGAGAGAGGCAGGAGAATAGGAGAGGCAAGCAAAAGCTCTAGCCAAAGAACCACTATATCTCTCCTATTTATAGAGGTCCCCTATCAAACCCTAATGGATCCTCCCATATTTGGTATTAAATTTGTATCCAACTACCCAAGCCTCTTATATTAGTGGATCTCTATCCAATAATCTCTTATGAGCTCCTATTGGATCTCATTCATAGGATCCAATAATTCATGGGCTTATTGGATATCCAATAAGATAAGGGCTCCAGCGGATATCTCATATCCGAACCTCTACTCATCGCAATGCCTACCATATGTGTGTGACCCTCTAGGCCCAATATCGAACAGGTCGTGAGTCATACCTGTCAAAACTCCTTTTGGCTTAGTGAATTATTATCTCCATAATAATTCACTCGACTCATCGACTACGGACGTATAAGGCCACTACGCCGTAGTCTCTAGACGATACAGGGGAATCCAATTCATTGGACCTGTCTATCCTCAGTTACTATGTACCTATAGTCCCTCATCCATCTAATATCCCAGAGACCGTATATCGAACATGGTGCTGTCAAACCTATACGGTTTCTACTTGAGTCTCACTCTAATCGAATTCTCCCGAAGAACTCTTTCTCTCTCAATCCGAATGATCCTGGCCAGGGATTTGTTTGAGCAAGAATACATAGGATATTGCTCTCATGACGCCGAGAGTGGATGATCCTCTATCGACACTCAATAGCCCTCGTAATATCAACTACCACTCCTAATGACCAATTGTACTAGATCTAGGACATCCAAACCTCTAAGTCTGGTATCAAAGAGTAGAGCACTCATACAGGACATCCTTGGTGTCTCAAGTCTAAGGACCAGATACACCACTAGAACTACAAAATCGCTGTCAACAATAAGGCATCATCAACCATCTAGCATTCCGTATGTGGATCAATCAGTGAACTCATTCTCCAATGAGCACCTGTATTGTATCCCTAGTATCCCCACACAAGCAACTATGAGACTAACTGCATCCATTATATGGATGGGTATACAGCACACCAATCTATCCGGTTATCTCGATGTCCCTCTCGAGTAACCTATGACCGGGATTATTTAGGATCTGTGTTTAAAGTTGAATCGGTCTCATTATCTTGATTTCATCACGATCCGATTCCCATTGCACAAATCCAAGGACATCACAATATATACATACATATATGTAATAGTCAATATAAAGTGATAAATGCCAAAATATAATAAGCAAAAAGATTCCGTATCAAGTCACACGTGCCATCACTCACGTGATTGGCTTGTTGGGCACATATGACTAGCAATCTCCCACTTGACCTAAAGTCAATCACTTATGTGTCTGATCTCTGTTAGACCCCTATGACGCTCAAAGACAATTTGAGACAACGACTTTGTCGGTGGATCTGCAATGTTATCTTCGGATGTAACTCTTTCCACTACTGCATCTCCTCGGGTCATGATCTCTCTAATAAGCTAGAACCTCCTCAGAACACTTCTGATGAGACCTGGGTTCCCTTATTTGAGTAATCGCTCCGTAGTTGTCGCAATATAAGGAATCAGCTCCTAGCTATTTGGCCCGACTCCTAGATCTGTGATGAACTTCTTTATCAAGTCTCCATCCTTTGCTGCCTCTACTACAGCAATGTACTCCACCTCTATGGTCGAGTCAGTAGTAGTATCTTGCTTGGAACTCTTCCAGCATACTACTCCTCCATTCAAGGTGTACACATACCCCGAATTTGACTTGATATCATTAACATCAGATTGAAAACTCGAGTTTGTGTAGCCTTCAACTTTGAGGCTACTATCTCCATATACTAGTAAAAGATCCTTAGTCATTCTCAAGTACTTAAGGATACACTTTACAGCTTTCCAGTGCTCCAAGCCTGGATCCGCCTGATACCTACTCGTGACACTCAGAGAATGTGTTATATCAGGCTTAGTACATAGCATGGCATACATGATAGACTCTATTGCTGATGCATAGAGTATCCTATCTATGTTCGCCCTTTCTTCAGGAGTCCTTGGAGACATAATCTTATAAAGCGATATCTCATGTCTCATCGGTATGAAACATCTCTTGAAATTTTTCATGTCAAACCTTTTGACAATGGTTTCTATACACTTGGACTGGGACAAACCAAGCATCATCTTGGATCTATCTCTATAGATCCGAATCCCCAAGATGTAGGATGCTTCCCCTAAGTCATTCATGGAGAAGTGTCTAGATAACCAATCCTTTACTGTGGATAGCATTCCTACATCATTCCCAATTATCAGGATGTCATCTATATATAACACCAAAAACGTGATAGTGCTCCCACTTACCTTCTTGTACACACAAGGCTCATCTTCGTTCTTAACGAAGTCATACCTCATCAAATCTTATGTTCCAACTTCGGGAAGCTTGCTTTACTCCATAAATGGATCTAAGCAACCTACACACCTTATCTGGGCAGTCCTTGGATGAATCCCTCGGGTTATATCATATACACCTCCTCCTTGAGGTTCTCATTGAGGAATACGATTTTCATATCCATCTGCCAGATCTCATAATCATAGTATGCTGCAATAGCCAATAGAATTTGGATGGATTTTAGCATTGCTACGGGTGAGAAGGTTTCATCATAGTCAACACCTTGCCTTTGACGATACCCCTTAGCTACTAGCCTTGCTTTATAGGTCTCTACCTTTCCATCTACTCTAATCTTTTTCTTAAAGATCCACTTGCAACCGATGGGTACAATACCTTCGGGCGCATCAACTAGGTTCCAAACCTTGTTGGAGTACAAAGAATCCATCTCAGAATTCATGGCTTCTTGCCACTTCCCGGAGTCTATACTC
>LVTN01000931.1:25478-41026 GCA_001649415.1 Musa itinerans | reverse complement strand
CGACGTCCAATCTTCTGACATGTTCCTCCGGCACAACATGATTCTTCCTGCTTTAATTGTCTCATCCTGATCGAAGTATCCTGCGTCACTCAAAACGCAGATTAAATCATAAACATATATCAAGTGGTTTTATCATCAAAATATGAGATTCAACAGTGTCTAGCATAAACAAACCTTTATGCAATATTCCTCTCGCTAATCTCCTCGGCTTTGCTAGAATCTGCAACAAATTACAAATGTAATAAGCAATACTGGTATCAAATACCAATGCACTATCACAAAAATCTGACAATTGGAGATTGATCATGAATGTACCTGAAGCTTCTCCAAGATTCTGTTTCATCCTCTCTGTAAGGTACTCTTTACAATTCCTCTTCCAATGCCCATCTTTGCCATAGTGGAAGCATTGGCTTTTGTCTTTTGCCGGGTCTTTCTTAGCAACTTTTGCTTTACTTGGTCTACCCTTGCCCTTGCCCTTCTTAAAGGATTTTTCTACTTTCCTTTTCTTTCTGGTCTCACCAGTGTAGAGAACTAGCTTCTCCTTTTTGATAGTGCTCTCTGCCTCCCTCAACATATTGAGAAGCTCTAGGAGAGTCACCTCAAGCTTGTTCATATTAAAATTTATTATGAACTGTGAAAAGGAATCTGGTAAGGAGTGAAGCACAATGTCCACACATAAGTTATTCTCTAGGACCATTCCTAGACCTATGAGTTTCTCTATCCACTCAATTATCTTTAAGACATGGTTCTGAATCAGTGTCCCCTCAATCATCCTAGCGTAGAAGAGGCTCTTGGATATCTCATATCGCTGAGTCCTTCCCTGTTCCTTAAGCAGTTTGCAGATATGTAGGAGAATGGATCCGACATCCATCTTTTCATGTTGTCTCTGTAACTCAGGAGTCATAGAGCCCAACATGTAACACTTAGCAAGAGTGGAGTCATCAATGTACTTCATGTAGCAAGCGATCTCATCCTCGCTTGCCCCTTCTGCGAGCGTAGGCATCACTATATCAAGGACGTACATGATTTTCTCCGTCGTGAGAATAATTCTCAAGTTGCGGAGCCAATCCGTATAATTTGAACTAGTGAGGTGGTTGATATTAAGTATCTCATGTAAGGGATTTGAAAGCGATATTTTCTAAAAATAAAGATGTAGTAAAAATAAATAACATGCAGATTTTGTAAAAAATAAATAATCAAGATATAGATTTCTATCTTGATATGCTCCCACTATTTTACTAGCAAGTCATGCGACACCCTCAACACGTGAAACGGAAGTCTCAAGCAAACTTCTTGTGGGGATCAAGATCCAATCAGCGTCTTAGTGTAACCTCGAGGGACTCGACCAATCACATTAAGCCCAAAAGGTAGGCAACTCTTGCCGATCACAACTCCTTGTGATTCCCGTCCTATTCGGCCTCCGAATCACCATAGTCTCGAGGGACTCGACCAACCATGATGCTCGATTAAGTCAACACCATCGTTACAAGATGAGACTAATTCGATGATATACCCTCGAGGGACTCGACCAAGCATACCATATCCTCAGGTCACCGGTGACATCTCTATGTCATAGATAAGATAGCGAATCGTAATATAGGTGAGCCTTGAGGGACTCAACCTATACCGGGAATCGGTCCCTACCTATAACGATAGAAGGCCACGTGGGTCAATCAAATTGCCTCACGTTTACCAACTTAATATTATCAAGAGAGGGGTTTCTATGATTTGGTCTCCTAATATGACATGTCACACATATGCATATTTAAAATATATCTACATCGCATGCAAATATATATACATATCTAATATGTGTATAAGTAATCACACCAGATGATCATGGACCATAACCTAATGTGATCAGGCCCGAGCTAGTAGGCCTAATCACTCACATCAAGATCTATGTGTACAACGGTGCATCTCCATACCCTATGATCGTCGATCTCATCCTCGTTGGTTCCGTCAACATCTCGATGCATTTCCATGAATCACGATCGTCCATCTCGTGGGTCCCGCTATCGCTTCCACGCTCTCACTGTGCCTCCTTATGTAATTACAACTTACTCATAGGCACGCAGGCCCGACAATAAATGAGAAATATAATAGAGGCTCACAGACCCTAATAATAATAATCACAAGTACACACATCACATGGTCTATGATCATCCGTCCACACATCATACATCACATGTATAAATCATCATCATTTGGACTACTAGATAATAATAAAATAATAATCAATTAAATTTTTTTAATTAATTAATATTTTTAAATCAGGGATATGTAGGGAATTTTTTGAATTCTAAGGGGCATTTTTGTAATTTGGGAAAAGGACAGAACTAGAATTTCTTAAATTTTGAGGGGTAAAACTATCTTTTGCCTAGAAAACCCTAAGCCCCTTTCTCCCTTTCCCATACTACAGCCGCCACCGCGACCCTACCGGCGGCAGGTTGTGTGATAGAGGGCGGGGGCGCTGCCCTCACCTGCCAACGACACGCCTGCTGGTGGCACTGCCCCTGCAGGTGGGCACCCCTGAGGGCGTCGTCGCCTCCGCGGGCGGTTCTGCCCGTGGGGCAGTGCCCGTAAGCGGTGCTACCTCGACAGGCGGCCGCCCCTACGGGGGAGTTTTGCCTGCAGGAGTAGCGACCACAAGCACCACTGCCCTGCGGCACCTCACCCCACGGGAGAAGCAACCGTAGGCGCCGCTGCCCCACGGCACCTCTACCCACAGGTTGCCAATCCCGTCGACCGCAAGCCTAATGCAAGCAGGCCGTCGACCGGCTGCTGTAGGCACAGCACTCGCGCATGCGCCGACGCTGTGCTGCCTGGCTGCGGCTACTGCTGTAGGCATGCAGATCGAGGGCAGCAACTGTTGTAGCCCTTCATTGCTTTTGCGTCAACGATTTTGATGTCAAAAGTTTCTCCAAAACATAACACACATAGTTCAAAACTAATCTATCACATGAACAACCTAGCTCTGATACCACTATTGGGAAATCTTGGGGGCGACATCATATGCGCAGCGGAAGAACAAAAAACAAAATCCCCTATTCCCAAAGAGATGTTCATCATCGTGTGAAGATTGGTGTGCAAAAATCTATGAAACAAACTGCGTATAGAATAGATTGTGTTACCTAGGGAGATCATATATCCCTATTTCCTTGTAGATCTCTAGGAGAGGGCGAAGGAGGTCGAGCGTCCTGCTCTCTAGCGGTGATCCATATATTAGGGCTACGACGATGCTCCTCAAAGCTCTAGGCCTGGTTTGAGGTGGAGAGGGGGAGGAGAATAGGAGTGACAAGCAAAAGTTCTAGCCTATGAATAACTGAATCCCTCCTATTTATAAAGGTCCCCTGTCAAACCCTAATGGTTCATCCCTTATTAGGTATTAGATTTGCATCCAACTACCCAAGCCTCTTAGATCAGTGGATCTCTATCCAATAATCTCTTATGGGCTCTTATTGGATCTCATTCGTAGGATCTAATAATTCATTGGCTTATTGGATATCCAATAAGACAGGGGCTCCGGCGGATATCTCATATCTAAACCTCTACTCATCGCAATGCCTACCATATGTGTGTGACCCTCTAGGCCTAATATCAAGCTGACCGTGAGTCAAACTTGTCAGAACTCCTTCTGGCTTAGTGAATTATTATCTCCATAATAATTCACTCGACTCAACGACTACGGACGTACTAAGCCACTACGCCATAGTCCTCAGATGATATAGGGGAATCCAATCTATTAGACTTGTCTGTCCTTAGTTACCGTGTACCTATAGCCCCTCATCCATCTAATATCCTAGAGACTATATATCGGGCATGGTGTTGTCAGACCCATACGGTTTCTACTCGAGTCTCGCTCTAATCGGATTCTCCTAGAGAACTCTTTCTCTCTAAATCCGAATGACCATAGCTAGGGATTTATTTAAGCAAGAACACATGGGATATTTCTCTCATGATGTCGAGAGTGGATGATCCTCTATTGACACTCAATAGTCCTCGTAAGGTCGATTGCCACTCCCAAAGACCGATTGTACTAGATGTGGGACATCAAAACCTATAAGTCTGGTATCAAAGATTGGAGCACTCATACAGGACATCCTTGGTGTCTCAAGTCTAAGGACTAGATACACCATTGGGACTACGAAATCGCTATATGATAATAAGGCATCATCAACCATCCAGCATTCCATAAGCGGATCAATCAATGAGCTTATTCCCCAATGAGCACTTGTATTGTATCCCTAGTGTCCCCATATGAGTAGCTATGAGACCAGCTGCATCCATCATATGGACGGGTATACAACATACCAGTCTGTCTGGTTATCTCGATATCTCTCTCGAGTAACCTATAACCGGGATTATTTAGGGTCTTTGTTTAAAGGTGAATCGATCTCATTATCATGACCTCATCACGATCTGATTCCCATTGCATAGATCCAAGGACATCACAATATATACATACATATATGCAATAGTCAATATAAAGTGATAAATGTCAAAATATAATAAGTAAAAAGATTTTGTGTCAAGTCACATGTGCCATCACTCACATGATTGGCTTGCTGGGCACCTATGACTAGCACCCATCTCATTCTAGGGATATGCCTTAGTGATCACAACTTACCTTTTAAATAGAATTCTAATCAAGTCGTTAGTGTCTACTCCATATGAGATATGGAAAGAGAAGAAGCCCGATCTTAAGGTTGTTAAGATTTGAGATTATCCTGCCCACATTAAGAGACACAACCTCGACAAGTTGGAATATAGGACGAAGCGGTGCAAGTTCGTGGGATACCCCAAGAAAACTTATGGATATTATTTCTATCAACCCGTGGACCAAAAGGTCTTTGTAGCTAAGAGAGTAGTGTTTCTTGGAAAAAAATGCATTCTTGGTGAAGATAATGAGAGTATGATAGAGTTGAGCAAGGTTGGAGAACCTAGCTCAAGCACTATTCCATAACCAAAGTCTGTTTTGTTACCTAGCACATAAGTTCCGACTTTACCTAGGTCCGATAGAGTAGTACCTCATCCTCCTGAGAGATATGTGAGATATATTATAGGAGAGGATGTTGATGACATAAGATTTGATGAGGCGATCAGATCTTATGACTTCGTTAAGAATGAATATGAGCCTTGTATCTACAAGAAGGTAAGTGGAAGTATTATCACCTTCTTGGTATTATATGTGGATGACATACTAGTCATTGGGAATGATATAAGAATACTCTCTATTGTAAAGGCTTGGCTAGCTAGACACTTCTCCATGAAGGATTTAGGGAAGGTATCATATATATTGGGGATTCAGATTTATAAAGATAGATCCAAGAGGATGCTTGGCTTATCTTGATTTAGGTACATAGACACTATTGTCATATATGGTTTGCACCATTTGGGAGGTACAACATATCAAAGACCGAAATAAAATTCTATTATCAGTTGGACAGTTGGATGAGCTTAGCTACAGGATCCAAATTGAAAATAGGACTATGAAGATTGTCAATAAACCATGAAGACAAAGGAGATCCTAGCAAATCTACATATGCTTTTGAGAGAGATAATATAAGAGACAGATGCCTTTATAGCATCATCTAGCTCTAAAGAATAATTTACTATGTTATGTCATCAAAGATTGGAACACATGTCAAAACTAGTCCTAAAGATTCTCTTCGATCGAAGCCTTACACCTAGACTTGCATATTTGCCTTGATTCATTTTGATGTTTGGAAGTCACCAGTTTTATCACTAGGAGGAGCAAATTATTTTATCTCATTTATTGATGATTATTCTAGGAGATGTTGGATGTTTCCAAATCAAGAAGGCTGATGTGTTTTCAGATTTTTAGTCATTTAAAGCAATGGTAGAATTTGAATATGGGAAAATGATCTAGTGCTTGTGGACAGATAATATACAAGCAATGAGTTCGATATTTTCCATAGGTAAGAAAGCATGGAGAGGCAGCTTACAGTGTCGTACAATCCTCAGTAGAATGACATGATAAAATAGAGGAACAAGACTCTGTTTTGGGTAAAAGCAACAAGAAGTGTTTGTTATGCTATCAATCGGTCTCCTTTAATAGTAATTGAGTTGAAGTCATCTATGGAGTTATGGATTGGTAAGCCGGATAATTATTCTTCCATACATATTTTTTGTTGTCCAGCATATATAATGTATAATGCCCAGAAAAGAACGTAACTTGACTCAGTCTAAAAAATGCGTAATCTTGGATTGTACTGATAAAGTAAACGGATATCACTTATCGGACCCCACTGGCCATGAGGTAATGATTAGAGATGTTATCGTTGTAAAAGATCTTCAAAATGATGCTAGTAATAGTACAGGGATAGAAAGTTCAGAAACTATTGGAGTTCAGGTGAAAGATGATTCTTCTAAAGCAACACCTGAGTATGATGGACAAGTATCAATTCAGTTCGAGGCTTAAGAAGTTCGACGATCAACTCGTAAGAGGGTACCACTTACTTGGCATAAAGAGTATGATAATATTAAAGAGTCATCAACTTTCAAGGAGGCTACATACAGTCAAGATACATCTTTGTGAGTGATAGTAATGCCCTAGCAATGGAGTGGAGAGGATGAAAATGTCTCGAGTATCGTATACAGAAGCGGTTGCATCCTTCTTGTGTGATCTCATCTACATGCGTGGTTGCATCGTGGATGAGTGAATTTGCACCGCTGGTGAGGGAGGTTGCAACCTCCCATGCATGAGATAAGATTTATGGTTGTAATCTCTCGTGCAAGGTGACACTGAGGAGATTTCTTCAACCCCTCTGATGTTTATATAAGGCACCGAGATGTAGAGTGAAGAACCATCCAATCCATCACAGGAATAGAGAGAAAGAAATAGAGAAGTGAGGAGAGCAAGTCTTTTACTTTATCTGGTTCCTCTTTGGTTTCTTTCCTTTAGTTTCTTTTTCTTAATTTTTTTTATTATAAAAGAGCAAGGTGTCTTATTTGTTCTTATATTAAATATAATGTTGTACGATATATTTATAGTGAATACCTTCTAGTTTATGCGTGTAAGTTTTTCTCAACTAATTAAGAATTTTATCATGTTATATTTTGATGTTATTATTTTATTTAATTTTAATTTTGAACTTATTATTTTAACTTTATAATATTTACTTGTATCCAATTTTAATTTTTATTTCTTTTTCCCCAGTAATGTTTAGAGCAGTAAGCTTGCCACTCTGATAAGTAGATAATGCATCTAAGTTCACCAAAAGATGAGAGGAGATTTGTTAGAACATTTGGTTGGTAGGAGCTGGAACGCATTACCTGACCTTTCGAATTAGATGCATGACAAACGATGATTTCAGAGTTTAAAGGAGTTCTTATGAGCATACTGCCATGTGAAGAAAAGAAAGAGAATGATCACCTTGTCATTTTCTTTTGACTTACTATGTTATTTAAATTTCTTTGTGGTGCACATATATTTAGTAAATTCATTCCTGTCTTAACATATATTTTTCTTGTAGAATATGACGTAGGGAATTTGGAATTCTTGGTTTCTCAAACATTTCCACGTAGGTAAGTTTTCCGCCTATTAAAAAGCCCATAAAAATCCTTAAACTATTACTTATCCTTGCATGCAAACTTTCATTTTTCATCTCTGATTCTCTTTAGTGGTGTCTTAGAGAATATCCTACCACGAAATATTAGTAAGCATTATTCTAAAAAGTAAAGCTAGTTGATTCTTTTTGCATTGTTCTTATTTTGTTCCTTTATAATCATTTATAATTTGGATCCATGATGATTTTTCATTCATCCCATTTGATCGTGTTTTAGAGTAGCGTTAGGAGCAAATTGATATGCATTTATTAGTCATATAGGGTTACTAGTTTCTACGATAAGAAGGATGCCACCTCGTCAGGGGCCCACAAAATGAAGAGATTAATGTATTTGTAATGCGCATACATTAACAATCTTAACGATTACTTAACTCAAAATCTTAACTCGTTCCCACTGTTGTTGAACTAATTCTGCACCAATGAATTGATGATACGGTGAAACAAACATCGCATGATTAGATGAATGATTTAATGTCAACGGTTACATTCATTCACATCGAAATAAGAATCGAGAGTAATATCCCCATTGATATGCTTGGATGCGCTTATCGGCACACTCGTTTTCCCAAAAAATGCAATTAACCTGATGCTTTATCCGCATCTCACTCGATGCATATAGGCCTCCGACGTAAGAGAATCTGCATGCATTCATGTAATTGCCTGCGTTCACTTGCGTTCTCAGCCATGCATTTAACCTTATGCTCATTGACCCATGTAGTAAAATAATTTAATCTAACTTAATATCAATAGTAAAATCCAAATATCAACATCAAATATAAATCAAAAATTAAAAAATAACTATTCGCCGTATAAAATCAAATTATAAATGTCATCGAAGTAACTCGACTGAGAGATAAATTCTCTTACGAAAAATTTCTCTTACGACTTTTATCATCCTAAATCCTTACTAACAATAAGGAATAACCGATACTAAATCCTTCCTATATTTGTCTTAGGTTTCATTGAATATTCGATCCGTAATCTTTAGAATTATTTCTTTCTATAAAAGAAATTCCATAGTTGAATTCTTTATTTCTTGACTAATAATGGCTCTAGAATTCAGTAATATTTACCCGCCTCAATAAGGTTATATATTGATATCAACTTCGTCTCCTTACGAGCACGCATAACCTAACCAAGCTATCGATAGCAGCAGATCGATGAGGCCGTCCTCCATCTGTATCCTCCTAGCGGTGACAGTCCTCCTCCACCACCACCTCCTCCCCGGGGTGGAGGCATCGGTGGAGAAGGCGTGCAGGGATGCAGCGAATAGCAGCCCCAATGTCAAGTACGACTTCTGCGTGGCAGCGCTCCGCTCGTACCCGGGGAGCCAGTCGGCGGACAAGAAGGGGCTGGCGGTGATCGCGGCTAGCTTGACGAAGAAGAAAGCCACCAGCGTCAACGCTAAGGTCAAGAGTTTGCTGGCCAAGGCGAGTGATAAGAAGACGAAGCAGTGCTTGGAGTCTTGCGAGAGCGTCTACGAGGACGTGCTCCCCGACCTCGACGCGTCCATCCCGGCCATCAAGGAGGGTCGCCTGGGCGACGCCAAGACTTATCTCAGCGCTGGTGTGGACGCGCCCATCACCTGCGAGGAGGCTTTTCAGGAGATGAAGGTCCCCTCGCCCTTGACCAAGGAGGACTCCGACTTGAGGCAGATCTGCATTATCGCTTTAGCCTTCACCGATATGCTGGGGTGACTTGCTTGCCGCTCCGCCTTTCCGTTGGTTATAGCTTTGATGTCAAGAAGATCCTATTCCGAATGAAATACTGTGTTTCATGCTTGATCTCTTCAGGGAAAGCAAGTAAAAATACTTTCCCGAAATAAAAGTATTGTCTTATGTATTTATTTTGCATATTAGGAAGATAAAAAAATAAATTTGATCAACTTTTGAGAATTTATCAGATGGAGCTTCATTTAAATGAAGAATCAAGAATTAAAAAAATCATACTATTTAAAAAAAATATTTTTGAATTGTACTGATGATGGAAAATCAACCTAGAAATATTCTAAGACAAGGATTCATTTTAATTGCATGCAATCAAATCAAATAAAATCATATTGATTTTAGAGTAAAATTGTTTACTTGATGAATTGATTAGTTTATCATATATGAATTAAAACCCAACAAACTAACAATGATTTCAATTCTAAAACTAACAATCTGATCTCGGTATTTCTTTTTCTATCTAAAACTATGTCAAACCCAATAAAAATACACAACAATACCCAACAACTGATCTCAAATCCTTAATTTTAGTGGTTTTATGGTAGTATTTCGAAAACTAAAAACTCCCATGTAAAACAAACTAGAGTTTGAGGAGTTAGTTCATGTTTTGCCTAAGAAGCCACGGCAGACGATGATGCTGTTGGCTTTTGTGAGTATCTCAATATTATGGCTGAAGTGACACAACGGCCACACCTACATCCTTCATCCATGCACCATCAAATCTTTTCAAGAATCGACCAAAAAAATGAAACCCCAATATCGATTCAAGAATGACGAATTGTTCATAAAGAGATAAGAAGTCCTAATATCAATACAGTGACACACAACGAGGGAAGATGAAGGTAGAGGCTTGACTTGTCACATCTGAAATTTATTTTTTTTCATAATATTATAGCATCTTTAAATGGGTACATCAAGAGTCAAGTCAATAAATATCAATTAATATATATAAATTATAAATATTTATTATAATTTATTTATTTATTAAAATATAAGTTAAAAGTAATTCTCATTGAGAAACATAGTAATGTTAACTCAAAAATAAAATTCAATTGGATCTACCATTAATGGTAGATGAAGGTTTACTCTTTATTAGAATCTAGTCTAATACTACTAGGAGGCTATTTTGAAAATCAAAATAAAATAAAATTTTTTTAACGATGCTGAATAGGAACTCATATAAGTCAATTATAAGATAAATATATATTCAAAAATCAATCATCCCACAACAACGGATAGAGAAGTTTTATCCATTGAGAAGAATTTATATTATCTTAATAGTTGATGAAGACAAACCTATATCACACTCTCAACAGTGAATGGTGTGATGTCCCTCACCCATCAATTTATATTAATTAATATCTTACATGCATGATGCTATTTATATGTTTAATTTTTATTAGATTTAAATAATAGTTGATTAAAAATATTATTATCTTTCTTATACAATTTTATCTTTTTAATCAATTACTATTTATTATGTTTTAAAGACTCAATTTTAATGATTAGATGCTTTGATTATAATACTATGATACTATAATTTAGAATTACGAAATTTGGCTATGATTTGGAGTAAAGTTAATTGACAAGTTAGCACAACCCATAGGCTAGCTTGGCCCAACTCAACATAGGTATTCATATATAGTGCATACGATCAGTCCATGGGCTATGGACTAGCCCAACCCAGTATGAGGCATGTACATTCATATGCAATGTATATAACTAGTATATAGATTGACTCAACCTAGTCCAGTACTATGCAGCCTAACCTATTACCATTATTTTATTTGATTTGGGTCTAAATATTGATTGAACCAAATTAGATTTGATCAATTTATATTGATTCATGATGATTTTAAATTAGTTTGACTTATTCAAATCTATTTAACCTATTTTAAATATAATATAGCCTAAATTATATTAATCTGAGATGATTCTAAATCAATTAAATAAGGATTAAAGATTGATTCAATTAGATTCTAGTTAAATCAAGTTCAATTTGATTGATTAAGCTAGGTTTAAGTCAATTGACAACTAACTGATATGTTTGAAAAATAAATTGAGATGTTTCATTATATTATTTCATCTCAATATAAATATTACTAGTATGAGATAATTTTATTTCTCTACTAAGGGTAGGTAGGTCGATTCTCTTCGAGGATTAGTGGGCCATCAAATGTGACAATCAAACAGTTCCATTCGCTGTTGGAAAAAATATGTGCCCACTTTGACATGCAAGAAAAATCACTCCATGTGCTATTTGAAGTGTGATATGGGTTTGTCTCTGTTTGTTGTTTGGAGAACATAAACTCATCATATAGAATAAAGTTTCTCTATCCATTGTTGGGGGAGGGGGGGGGGTGCTCCTTCGGTTATTTGATATATGCTAGTGAAATGATTAACTTTTAAATATATATTTATTTTACAATCGACTTATAGAGGCTCCTACTCAGTATTATTGAATTTTTTATTTTATTTTTGATTTTTAAAAAAGTCTCCCAATAGTATTAGACCAGATTCCAATGGAGAGCTTGGGATGATCTATTTTTAAGGGCAAGCTAGATCTAACATTTGTTGAATGTTGGATCCATCAAGTGAAGAAAATAATTGAAGGTATTGAACACAAAGAAAATTAGAATGTGTCTTTCACTTTCTTTCATTTTGGAAAGAAAGGCAAATACTTGGTAGACCTCAAAAAAGAGGATATTGGAGGCAAGAGTTAATGTCATGACTTGAGAGTAATTTAAAAATGCATTCTATAAGCAGTTATTCCCTGATTCAATCTGCTTTGAGAAGAAACAGGAGTTCCTTAACATCCGCTAGGGAAGTAGGACTATGATGCTGTATGATTATTATTTCACTAAGCTAGTTCAGTTCTCTCTATATATTGCCTTCAATGAATATTAAAGAGCTCGTCACATTCAGAGGGAACTTCATTTGTCTATTAAAAAGTCTGTTGCTACATTAATTTTACCGACATATGTTGAAGCTTGAGTTTTTATTTGAGACAAATAAATAATTTTACCAACTTATGCTGAAGTTTCATACCTACATTAATTTGGTAAATACGAAGCTTGAGATTTTATTTGAGATAAATAATTCTTTTTTGACATGTTTGATGGCACAACCATTTTTAATAACAATGATTAATGAAAGTCAAAAGGAAGATGTGTATATTTAGGTGATAGTTAAGGAGATAGCTCAGGGATTTAGACCAGAATTCCTCCAAGCCTAAGATGGTTCTTGTTAGATTTCATAATTGACTTTGTATTCCAAAAAGTCATCTAGTAAAGATGCAATTATTACAGGAGGGCCACATATTACCGATTAATATCCTTCTTAGGACTACCAAGATGTATTGGGATTTATGTTAAAGTTACCAGTAGTGTGGTATGAAGAGAGACATAATAAAGTTTGTCTCTAAATGTCTGATTTGCTATTTGGTGAAGGTAGAACATCAAGTATCTGCGGGAAGATTATAAAAAATTTTAACTCCTTAATAGAAGTAGGAGTAAGTCACTATAGATTTTATAACATGATTACCTAAGACTATAAAAATATATGATGAAATTTTGATAGTAGTGAACTGATTCACTAAATCTGCTCACTTCCTTCTTATTAAGAAAAAACTATCAATTGGATAAATTAGTAGGTTTATATATTAAAGAGATTATTTGATATCTTGGGGTGCTAGTTTGTATTATCTCTTATCGAGATCCAAGGTTCACTTTCAAGTTTTGGGAAAGTTCGTAAAAATCCTATGGCACACAATTGAAGTTTAGTATAACTTTGTATCACTAAACAAATGGTCAATATGAGAAAACAATACAAATTCTTAAAGACCTCTTAAGAGCTTGTACCTTATACTTTGGTGAAAGTTAGGATATGCATTTGCACTTAACTAAGTTTGTTTATAATAATAACTACAAGTCTAATATTAAGATAGCATATTTAAGCTCTTTATGGGAGAAAGTGTAGGTCACATGTACTAGGATGACATGGGTGAATGAAAGATTTTAGGACCTCAATTGATTTGAAGAGATGCTAATGATATTTAAACTATATGGTAGTGATTATTAACAGTTCAAAGTTGCTAGAAAAGTTATGCAGATCGAAGGTGAAGAGATCTAGAGTTCAAAGTTGGTGATCACATCTTTTTGAAGGTGTCGCTAACTAGGGAAGTTATGAGATTTAGTCAAAAGGAGAAATTGTTGAATCTCGGATTTTGATGATGAAATCAATTAATAAATTGTTTGACCTAATCTATATGTTGAGATAAGTGTGTAGGATTAACTGCGATAGCAGTAAAGCGTAAAGCAGATGATGAGCTAGAATCGATGATTCGGACGATGTATGGGGAGCTCGTCGAGAGCTCGTCTGAAGATCACCGAGAGTTCATCAGAAAATCACCGAGAGTTCATCGGAAGATCACCGAGAGTTCATCGGACGATTGCCAAGAGTTCGTCATTGGAAGCTCGCCGAGAGCTCATCAGAAGATCGCCAAGAGTTCGTTAGAAGTTCGCCGGAAGTATGTCGGAAGACTCGTCAAGAAGTTCGCTAGAGGATTGCCGAGAGATATCGACATACCGGACTAATCACTTGCCTTAATCGTAGTTAGTACATTAGTCGAGTTAGGATTGGGAGGTAATCCCACTAACTCAGATATGGGTCAACTGGGCCCTTAATAGGGCTGAATTGGGCCGGATTGAACAGCCCATTCAGCACCTGAAATTATGGCCAGCGATGACACCTCCTAGGAGACTCGGTCTCCTAGGTGCTCTGGGCGGTTATACTGCCCAAACTGGGCAGTGGTACCATTGATAGTTAATGCTATCAACAGTGGTACCACCCCTATTAGGCGGTGCTACCGCCAGAGCTTGGTCTCCGAGCTTTCTCAAGCAGTCATATTGCCCAGATAGGGTGGTGGTACCGCCTAATGTTAGGTGTCAAGCGATGGTACCACCCAATAATGGCGATGGTACCACCAGTATCCCGAAATCCAGGGATATGACACTTTTTGGCTCTAATTCTAAAGCCAACTGGGGCCTATAAATATCCCACCCTTTTTTGCATGAAAGGGCACTAAAGTATTGGCATAATTCTAAATTCTTGAGTGTTAAAGTGTTGTAAAAAGTGCTGGAGTTCTCCTTCTCCCTTTCTAAGTGTTGAGATCATTCAAGAGATGTGTGAGACTTATAAGGGTTATATCTCCTAAGCCCGTTAAAAGGAGAAAGCGTTATAAAATGTGGTTGGTCTTCGCTTATTGAAGGAAGGCCATTAGTGGACGCTGGTGACCTTGACGGAGGAGGAATCCGAAAATGGATGTAGGTCACAATGACCAAACCACTCTAAATTATGGTTTACTTTTCATTTATGCAATTTACATTACTGCAAACCTCCTTAATCTTCTCTTTGCACTTTTATGAAAGCCTTCAAGTTCAATTTCTCTTCGAAACAGATTGAATCGAAATGAATATTTTTCATAATCGGGTTTAATCGGGAAAGTTTTTCACTACACTAATTCACCCCCCCTCTTAGTGCCACTCTTGAGCCTAACAATTGGTATCAGAGCAAGGTTCACTCTCATTTGGTTTAAAACCCAAGAGAGATGGTATTTGCCAACAACCAAGATGGTCATTCAATTACACGTCCGCCCATGTTCAATGGGACAGATTACATATATTGGAAGACTAGAATGAGGATCTTCCTAATTTCAATGGATTTTGAATTATGAAATATTATAGAAAATGGGTTTCAAAAGTCTTCTCTTCCAATGAATGATTGAAATGAGTTGGAGAAGAAGACTTTCGCTTTAAACGTCAAGGCTATGAATGCCTTGTTTTGTACTTTAGATAAAAACGAGTTCAATCGTGTATCTATTTGTGAAACGACTTTTGATATTTGGCACACACTCGAAGTGACTCATGAAGGCACTAGTGTTAGGATCAAGAGCACTAAGAGGGGGGGCATAAATTAGTGCAACGGAAAACTTTCGTCGGTTCAAAAAGATTTTGTACGAAAACCGTTTCGGAAAGATCTTTAACTTGAGAGCAAACGAAAGTATAGTTGATGTAAAGCAACGGAGGTAGTTTGTAGTTCAGATAAAGAGCAGAATGTAAATGTAAACTGAGATTTAGAGTGGTTTGGTCAATCTTGACCTACATCCACTTTTGGCTTCCTCCTCCGACGAGGTCACCGACATCCACTAGAGGCCTTCCTTCAATAGGCG
>LVTN01000930.1:100653-120595 GCA_001649415.1 Musa itinerans | reverse complement strand
GGCACATGGTGGGCTAGGCGAAGCGTCACTTCGACCTGGGGGGAAACATTTTATTTGAACAGTCTTTAGCGGCGGGCCTCGGGCAATGGGACGCTTTTGGCGCGAGCTCTGAGGCGTGCAAATCTGGTGGATCCGATGGGTTGTGATGGGTCTTAAATGCGGCGATTGTTTCTCCCCTTGGGAAACCCCAACCACCGCCCTGCTGTGGACAACCCGCCCTTCATAAACCCTACCCAGGGTGGTTGTCATCTCATTTGCCATCAGTCCCTCATCTCGTGCCTTGGCTCCCCTCTTGCAACTCTACCGTCCTCTCTGCTTCAGTCCATCGTCCCGCACCCCAGCTTCTTGCTTGCAATTTTGAGGTCGGGATGTCTCCGTCATCGTCTTCATCATTGTCTTCATCTCCTTCTCCTTCTGGGGTTTCCCGGGACAAGATGGTATGTGTGTCTTCGGGTAGTGTTTCTTCAGAGGCCTCAGGGAGTTCAACCGCGCTTGAGGCTCTCAAGTCGTGGCACGACATGGACTCGGTGGTGACCGAGGACCTTTTGAGAGTGCTCTGGGAGCGCTATAGCATCCCGGAGTGTTATGGTTTGCACGTCCCTCGGCTTGGGCAGCGATCGTATGATCGGTTTCCCGACGGGTTCGGGCTGACCGTGGGGGCGCTTGAGGCGGGGTTGCGGTTCCCGGTGCACCTCGTCATCAAGGACTGTCTTAGCTTTTAGGGGATCTCACCGTCCCAGGTGTCGCCCAACTCATGGCGGTACCTGGTGGCTTTCATTTGGGAGTGTTGGAGGGCTGGGATCGAGCCGTCTCGGGCCCTCTTTCTGACTTGCTTCCGCCTGGGCAAGGGGCCAAGCGGGTATTATTTGACCGCTCGTAGCGGTTTCAAGATCAATGGTGCGCCTTCCAACAACAAGGGTTGGAAGAGGCGCTTCTTCTTTGTTAACTGCAGCCAAGAGTGGGGCTTCAGCACTAGGTGGGCCTTTCTGAACATCGACAATGCCCCCTCGTCGCTCTCCGATGGAGAAACAACGGTTGTAGATCGACTAAGGGTTATCCTGTCATCGGGCAATTAAGGAGATCACCGAGGGGGGGATGGTTGAAGCAGAGATGAGCCCTACCAACCGTCTGACGCCGCTCTGCACGTCTCGGAACGATGGCCGGTCAAAAGGCCCATCCCATCCCTTGGGGACAGCAACGACGCCAAACCGATGCACCCTCAGCCCTCGCGCCACGGTATAAAACCCCTAGCCGGCCCTCGGCCAGGGGGAGAGAAAAAAGGAGAAAAAAAGCAGCTCCTCTCATTACTAACTTGCTCGTCGGAGGGGCCACGGCCGGGTACCACCTGGCGAGGGCCATTTTGTAGGAAAGCGGTCGCCCACAACCCACGAGCGTCTCAACCTGGGAATCGCCAACCAGCACTCCTTCCCAAGGGAGCGGCCACCTCACGAAGACGAGCTGCCAACCACCCCAGAGACGGAGAGACACAACGCGACATACATGACGCCTGATCGACAGACCGAGGAACGTTGTCCGGGGACAGGGATCGTCCCAACCTCCGAAGTCGCCGACTGACGTCCCCATTGCAAGCCATCAACCAGCACCCGGACCGAGGAACGTTGATCAACACCCCGCCACGGGGGCCCGGTCGACCTCGTCATCTGAATTATTCAGCAGAAAGCTCCCGACATCGACCTGCGGACCTAGCCGTGCTGACTCACCAGCCACGGCATATTTGTTCCCTAACATTTTGACGCTATAGAAAGGGCCATGTCGCAGGAGCATCTAGCTGGAGCTCTCCCAGAGGGAGAACCACCTACCGACCTCCCTTCCGCCGAACTCTTAAGCCAGGTCCTTCCCGCTCCCGGAGATTGTGGGATTTCGGCCTCAACGCCAAATCGCTACTGGCGCTTGTTCAACGACCCAAGGTTGTCGCCCCCCGGATTCACCATAGGGCCCTCGGCTATGACTCCCGCGGCATTCCTCGGCCTGTCCAAGCAAGTGCAGGCCATGGCAGGCATGATGCAGACACTCGCTCCGCTCATTCCTCAAATCGTGCGGCTAGTGACTCCCCCGACTGACCCGACTCGACAGAGGCCGAACGGGGAGCAGGTCGGGACTGGGGAAGCCCGAGAGCAAGCGACGGACCCGAGAAGTCCACCCGGACAGAACATACCCGCGACCTGTCGAGCCGCCCTACCCCACTTCGAGCCTGATACCATATCATCCGACTTGACGAACGACTCGCTTAGGGCCCAGCTATCTCGGGTCAATCAATGCCTGGATGAATTCCAGTGCGAGTTCCAAAAATCATGGAGCGAGTCCAACGAAGATGGCTCAAGTGGGTCTCCTTTCACTCAAGAAGTACAAGACAAGCTGGTGCCCCTCAACTTCAAGCTGCCGACATTGGAGACGTACAACGGCGGCTCCAATCCCGTGGAGCATGTCTCCACGTTCCAGGCTCAGATGGCTCTCTATGGCACCTCCGATGCATTAATGTGTTGGGCGTTCCCGACCACCCTGAGGGGACTGGCACGGGCATGGTTCAACCAGTTACGTCAATCCTCGGTCTCATCTTTTGACCAGCTCGCCAGGGAGTTCGAGCAAAACATCCTCGCCAACGTGCGACCCAAGCCTTCCATCGCCACCCTGCTGGCGTTATCTCAACACGAGGACAAGTCGCTCTCTCAGTTTTTGGCACGCTTTGCCACCGAGATCCGGGGATTTCCGGACGCTCACCCCTCTCTAATTATGCAGGCATTTCTGATGAGCTTGAAGCCTTCAAGGTTCTTTTGGTCACTGATCGAGAAGTCGCCAGTAACCATCCCCAAGATGCTCTAGCGCGCCAACCAGTACATCACTGCCAAAGCTCTGGTGGCCGGAAAGCGCATGGACAGTAAAAGGCTGAGGGCAGAACAATCCCGGGGAACGACTTCAGCAACCCCAGTGCAACCTCGCCGGAGGCCCGACTGACAAGAACTACTACTCCCGAGGCCCACGTCTCTCTCTTTGAGCACGTTCCACCGGGACTACGACCATGGCACGAAAGACTGCCGTGACCTCCAGAATCAAATCGAGGACTTGATCCGAAAAGGTCACCTTGGGTGCTATCTCAAGGAACCTCGAGAAGCAACTCCACGCCCCGGGGGACCCATCGAAAGACGCCTCGTCATCCAAAATATCCCGTCGAAAAGCCATTCACAATAAGAGGTCCACGGCCACTCCAGATCGGTTCCCGACCTGTGGCTCATCGGCCCAGCTCTTGTCCGAGCCGCTCCAGATCGGTTCCCGACCTACGCCTCGCCAGCCCAGCTCTTGTTCGAGCCGCTCAAGATCGGTTCCAACCTGCGGCTCGTCGGCCCAGCTCTTGTCCGAGCCGCTCCATATCGGTTCCCGACCTGCACCCCGTCGGCACGAAACTTGAGTCGAGCATAGTTGCTCGGCCCGCAGGTCCGACGTTTGCCCGGGTTGCTCCAGATCGCTCTCGACAGGCGACCTGTTGGCACCAAGGCCTAAGCCCGAGTATGGTCACTTGGCTCCCGATTCCAACTTCTGCCCAGGTCGCTCCAGTTCGCTCTCGACAGGCGACCCGCCGGCACGAAACCTGAGGCGAGCATAGTCGCTCGGTCCACAAGTCTGGCTGTTACCCGAGTCGCTCCAGTTCGCTCTCGACAAGCAACCCGCCGACATGAAACCTGAGCTGAGCAGAGTTGCTCGGCCCGCAGGTCCGGCGTTTGCTCGGGTCGCTCCAGATCGTTCTCGACGGGCGACCCGTCGGCACCAAGGCCTGAGCCCGAGTATGGTCACTTGGCTCCCGATTCCAGCTTCTACCTGAGTCGCTCCAGTTCGCTCTCGACAGGCGACCCGCCGGCATGAAACCTGAGCCGAGCATAGGTGCTCAGCCCGCAGGTTCGACATTTGCTCGGGTCGCTCCAGATCATTCTCGACAGGCGACCCGTCGGCACCAAGGCCTGAGCCCGAGTGTGGTCACTCGGTTCCCGATTACAGCTTCTACCCAAGTCGCTGCAGTTCGCTCTCGACAAGCGACCCGCCGGCACGAAACCAGAGCCGAGTATTGGTGCTCAGCTCGCAGGTTCGGTGTTTGCTCGGGTCGCTCCAGATCGTTCTCGACAGGCGACCCGTCGGCACCAAGGCCTGAGCCCGAGTATGGTCACTCGGCTCCCGATTCCAGCTTCTGCCCGGTCGCTCCAGTTCGCTCTCGATAGGCGACCTATCGGCACGAAACCTGAGCCGAGCATAGCCGCTCGACCCACAGGTTTGACTTTTGCCCGGGTCGCTCCAGATCGCTCTCGATAGGCGACCTATCGGCACGAAACCTGAGCCGAGCATAGCCGCTCGACCCACAGGTTTGACTTTTGCCCGGGTCGCTCCAGATTGCTCTCGATAGGCGACCTGTCGGCACCAAGGCCTGAGCCCGAGTATGGCCACTCGACTCCCGATTCCAGCTTCTGCCCGAGACGCGCCAGTTTGCTCTCGACAAGCGACCCGCCGGCATGAAACCTGAGCCGAGCATAGTTACAAGGCCTGCAGGTTCGGCGTTTGCCCGGGTCGCTCCAGATCAATCTCGACAGGCGACCCGTCGGCACCAAGGCGTGAGCCCGAGTATGGTCACTCAGCTCCCGATTCCAGCTTCTGCCTGGGTCACTCCAGTTCGCTCTCGATAGGCGACCCGCCAGCACGAAACCTGAGTCGAGCATAGCCGCTCAGCCCATAGGTCTGGCTCTTGCCCGGGTTGCTCCAGATCGCTCACGACAAGTGACCCGCCGGCACCAAAACCTGAGCACGAGCATAGCCGCTCGGCTCATAAGTTTGGCTCTTACCCGAGTCGCTCCAGATCACTCACGACATGTGACCCGTTGGCACCAAAACCCGAGCACGAGCATAGCCGCTCGGGCCACAGGCCCGAGTCACACCTCGCGATCGATTCGATGCTCGAGCCGCATCACAAAACAACCTAACGCCCGAGTCACACCTCGCGGCTGACCCTACGCCCCTCCCCGACGCTTAAATCACTCCAATTCGATCCGCAAATCACAGCTCTAACCGGGTCACCACGGTTCGCTCATCGATTCGAGAAATTGGGGTCTGCGATTTCGACCCATGCTAGACCGATCGTCCGCGTTTCCGACCCATGCCACACCGATCGTTTGACCGATCGTTCGTAATTCTGACCCATGCTAGACCGATCATCCGACCGATCATCCGCGATTCCGTCCCGTGCCAGATCGATCGTCCGATCGATCATCCGTGATTCCGACCCGTGCCAGACCGATAGTCCGACCGATCTTTCGTGATCCTGACCCATTCTAAGTCGGGGGTCGCCAAGACGACAGGCCCCGGCTACCCGACTAGCAGAGTCAATACTGCCCAAGGCAATAGGGCGTCGCCCCTCTAAAATGCCCCCCGACGAGTCAATTCCGCATTCCCTTCTTAAGCTATCAATATCCATCCAAACTAGGCATGCTTCCTGGCCCATTAAGGACCCCACGGAACGCCTTAGCGGGGGGGAGAAGTGATACGGTATATTTTGGTAGCCTGAACACGTCACCACATGCCAAGTCAGTGCCCCACGCCGCACCTCCCGTCCAGGGAGCACGTACCTAGAGGATATGCTACACGTCCCATCCCGGGAGCTCGAGGCGGTGCCGTCTGACGCCGCTTTGCACGTCTCAGAACGACGACCAGTTAGAAGGCCCATCTCATCCCTTGGGGACAGCAACGACGCCAAACCGACGCACCCTCAGCCCTCGTGCCACGATATAAACCCCCTGGCCGGCCCCCGGCCCGGGGGGGAGAAAAAAAGCAGCTCCTCTCGTTACTAACTTGCTCGTCGGAGGGGCCGCAACCGGGTACCACCCGGCGGGGGCCATTTTTGCAGGAAAGCGATCGCCCACGACTCACGAGCATCTCAACCTGGGAATTGCCAACCAGCACTCCTTCCCAAGGGAGCGGCCACCTCACGAAGATGAGCTAGCAATCCCCCAAGAGACGGAGAGACGCAGCGCGGCATACACAGCGCCTGATCGACAGACCGAGGAACATTGTCTGGGGACAGGGATCGTCCCAACCTCCGAAGTTGCCGACTGACGTCCCCATGGCGAGCCATCAACCAGCACCCAGATCGAGGAACACTGATCAACACCCCGCCATAGGGGCCCGGTCGACCTCGTCATCCGAATCATTCAACAGAAAGCTCCCGACATCGACCTGCGGACCTAACCGTGCTGACTCACCAGCCACGGCATATTTGTTCCCTAACACCTATGATGGCTTGTTTGCTTGTCATGACTTATCTAACCGACTAGTCTTCTTTTACAGAGATGGTGGATCTTCGTTCAGTGAAGAAGATGGCCAGCGTTAAGGCTGTCGTGCCCCTGTCTCGGGTCGGGGAGGGCTCCGAAGGTGGGGAGCCCCCGTAGGAGGGCACTGGCGTCTCCGGTGAAGGGGCGCCCTTCGAAGAGGACGAAGGCCTTGGCTCGGAAAATGCCTGTGGGCCCCGCCACTTGCTCAAGCGCCGTCTTGGAATCGCCCAGGGTAGCCCCCTGGGGTGAGGGCTTGGGGGGCGTGAAGGGGAAGGGGTCGGCCGGATCATCCGGCGATGATCTTTCCAAGAGGGCGTCGGTGCTCCCGCTACCGATACGGGAGTTGTGTTGCGTCCACTCCTAGGCCGGTAGTGAGCAGTACCAAGCTTCGAGTATGGCTGATCTTCCAATCGGGGAGCCGGGGGCCCCCTATGCCACTCGGTGGTCGACCCTCAAGGCCGACAGTCGCATCTGGAGCGACAGGCCTACTACCTAGGAGTTTATTCGGGGGGTGCTCCACCCAACCGTAGCCAAGGACCTGTACAGCTCCCGTTCCGAGGAGCTGACAGAGCGGGTGGCCAAGTCGCTCGTCTGGGTAAGTGGTGGCTTCCTTTCCCTACTTGGCCCCCTTTTGCCTGGGTGCGGACACCGACCTTCGTGCAGAGTCAGCACTACGAAATAGCCCTGGTTGACCGGGTCCTCGACATTTGGCACGTGATTGGGCGTCAGTTGGAGGCCGACGCCGCCCTCTTGAAGGAGATCCTGGAGTTGAGAGCCCGGGGGGACCAGAGGCCATTGCCGCGGCCGAGTGTGCCTTGGCACTGAGTGAGGAGGTACCCGAATCTGGAGCTCGAGTCGGATCCCTTTACCGATAATCCGACGGACCAAAATGTTGACATGACAGCGAGCATCCCCTTCGATGATGGGAGATGGGCCCAACACCCCCCCCCCCCCCCCAAGCTAGGGGCTGTGCTTCCCCCTCCTTTTTTCTCTTCTTCCTTTTTGCTGGTCGGGTTTGGGGCTGTACCGCCCGATCTCCTCATGTAATGCCTCTTTTGCTAAGAAGTGTTTTTTATTTTGAAATTCTGCCTTGGTTTTTCCCGACTGCATGCGCGGGTAGAACTTCTTTAGGTTTGTCGCATTCCAAGTTCTTGGTAGGGGGCTTCCCTCCATGGTTTCGAGTCAGTAGGTCCCCTCTTGGACCACGTCGTAGACCCGATATGGGCCTTCCCAGTTGGGCGCAAGCTTTCCCCTTACTCGGGTCGGGTCACTCACCTCCGCCCTTCGGAGGATGAGGTCCCTGACTTTGATCGGTCGCAGGCGGACTTTGCGATTGTACACTTGGGTTGTTGCCTTCTTGTACGCCAAGGTACGCAAATGTGCCTTGGCTCTTTTTTCTTCGAGGAGATCTAAGTTTGCCCGGAGGCCCTCCTCGGAATCCTTTTGTTCGTAATTGAAGATGCGTAGGGTTGGGAACACCACCTCGAGCGGAAGGACCGCTTCATTCTCATACGCAAGGCTGAACGGAGACTCCCCTAAGGCGATTTTGGGAGTCTCCGTTCATTGGGGTAAGGGGAATCGCCGGCTGATGCGGCAGTCGGGCGTGCCTCTAGCATTGCGGACACTGCTGCACATATAACAAGGCGTCCCGATGCTTGGTTGGCCAATAGTATCCCTGCCGAAGAGTTTTGAAGGCCAAGGTTCATCCCCTGATGTGCTCCCCACAGATCCCCTCATGGAGCTCGGCGATGACCGTCTTAGCTTCTGATGGCGCGAGGCAACGTATGAGAGGTTCAGAGAAGGCCCTCCGGTATAGCCTCCCACTGACGATGCAATACGAGGCTTGGGTTCGCCTCAACCGTCTCGTAGCCATCGGGTCATTAGGCTCCTTTTCGCCTATCTTGAAGCGGAGGATCTCCTCCATCCAGTTGGGCGGTAGACCTGTTTCGGCGACCTCGTGAGGCACCACCATCGGTGCCGTTATGGACTCAATCACTGGGGCCGATGCCGGGCTGCGGGCGAAGGTCGACCGGCTAGTGCATCGGCCCGCACATTCTGTGCCCGGGGTATTCTGGCGATTGAGAGATGGTGGAAACGATGGGTGAGTCACTTTGCTTCCATGAGGTATAGTGCCATCATTGGGTCGCGGGCTATATAGCTCCCGTTGACGTGTCCCATCACCAACTGGGAGTCACTGAAAACCTCATGATCGTCAACATGCATCTCCAGGGCGAGGCGTAGGCCGTGGAGTAATGCCTCATACTCGGCCTCGTTGTTGGTAGCTTGGAACTACAACTGGAGCGACCTCTTGTAGGTTTCCCCCGATGGGTCCTTAAGGATAAGCCTGATACCGGCCGCTCCGGTAGTGGACGAGCCGTCCACATGCAAGGTCCATGTGTTCTGGTTGTTGTCCTGCCCTACGTCAAGATCTTCAGGGGTTAGCTCAGAAACGAAATCAGCTAGTACCTGAGCTTTAATGGCAGTCCTGGGGGAGTACTGAATGTCAAATTCGCTGAGCTCGATTGATCATCGCAGTATGCGACCTGCCGCATCGAAGTTGGAAAGGATTTGTCGCAGCGGCTGGTCGGTTATCACTTTGATGGTGTGGGCTTGGAAGTAGGGCCGCAACTTTCAAGCAATCTTCATGAGAGCAAGAGCCAGCCTTTCGATCGGGGGGTACTGCGCCTCGGGCCCGACTAGGACGTGGCTGACATAATATATGGGTTGCTGAGTTGGCGGTACCTCCCGGACTAACACCGAGCCGACTGCTTGTGGGGAGGCCGCCAAGTAGAGACTAAGGGTTTCGCCCGGCTCGGGCAAGGCATGCCTTTAGCTTTTGGAAGGCTTCCTCACACTCTGAGGTCCACGTAAAGTCATCGGCCCATCGTCGAGCCCGAAAAAAGGGGAGGCAATTGTTGTCTGATCGCGACACGAACCTGCTAAGCACTGCCATCCTCCCAGTGAGTCATTGTACCTCCTTGATCAAGCAGGGGGAGTGCATCTCGGCTATGGCCCGTACCTTTTCCAGGTTGGTATCTATCCCCCTTTGGTGAATGATAAAGCCGAGAAACCTCCCGGAGCTGACTCCGAAGACGCATTTCGCAGGATTTAGACGCATGTTGAATCGCTGGAGCATCTGGAATGTCTCCGCCAGATCGGTTAGATGCGCGCTTGCGGCCTTGCTCTTTACGATCATGTCATCTACGTATACTTCCATTTCCTCCCGAGCTGGTGCTTAAAAAGTTTGTCGACCATCCTTTGATAGGTTGCGCCAGCGTTTTTCAGGCCGAAGGCCATTACTTTGTAACAGTACGCTCCTCTGTGGGTGACGAAAGCTGTGTTCTCCTGATCCCGAGTCGCCATTCGGATTTGGTTGTAGCTCGAGAATGCGTCCATGAATGTAAGGAGCTCGTGGCCCGTAGTGGCGTCGACCAGTTGATCCACCCTAGGGAGCGAATAGTAGTCCTTGGGGGTATTGGACCTCGGTAACGAATCAACACACATCCTCCAGCTTCCATTAGATTTCTTAACGATGACTACATTCGACAGCCACTGAGGATAATAGACCTCGGTAACGAATCCGACCTTCTCAAGGCGGTCGACCTCGTCACCAATCGCCTTTAATCGGTCGGGAGCAAACTTCCTCGGTCTTTGCCTCACTGGCCGAGTCTCGGGGTCGATGTTGAGTCGGTGTTGGGTCACTTCTGGGTTAATCTTGGGCATCTCCTCGGGGGACCATGCGAACATATAAGCGTTTCTCCTCAGAAAGTCAATGAGGTGGAGTTGGTCTGCTTCGGGGAGTGTGGTTCCGACCTTGACGGTCTGGTCAGGTCGGCTCTTTTTCAGGGGTACCTTGACGAGCCGTTCGGGAGGTTCCAGTGGCATTGGTGCTATGGGTCCTTCGCGGGGGTCGGGGACCTAAGCGGGGTGTGATTTTCCTGGGAGAGTGACTGCCGCGAGATAGCATCGCTTGGACTCTCTTGGGTCGCTACGGGCCTCCTCGATCCCCGCCGAAGTAGGAAACTTCATGGCCCGGTGATAAGTGGAAACTACCGCCTTTAATTTGTTCAGCGTCGGTCGGCCAAGGATGATGTTGTAAGCTGAGGGCAGATCGACCACCATAAGGGTGGTTATCATTGTCTTTACTCTCGGCTCCTCCCCAATGAGGGAGGGTTGTAGTCCCAAGCGGGGATATAGAATCCCCCGTGAATCTTGTGAGTGCTAACGCCATGGGGGTGAGGTCTCCCTCAGTCAAGCCGAGCCTCCTGAAGGCATGGAAATAAAGGACATCGGCGGAGCTCCCGGTGTCGACCATCACTCTCTTTACTCGAGCGTTGGTGACCTGGATGGAGATCACCAAAGCGTCATCGTGATGGGAGCACTCGAGCCGGGGATGTTTCTCGACCATGTTGCGGGCGTAGGCCTTCAACGCCGTAGAGTTGTTGCCGCCGACTGCGGGTCCCCTGGAGAAAACGTCGATTTGTCTTTCGACGGGTTCCTTGGGGCGCAGGGTCACATCCCGGGGTTCCCTGAGATAGCGTCCAAGGTGGCCTCTCCGGATCAGTCCCTCTATTTGATTCCGGAGGTCATGGCAGTCCTCCGTATCATGGTCGTAGTCTCGGTGGAACCTGCAATATTTAGATCAATCCTTATGAGTGGCCCTCATGGGACGAGGATGTCGTAAGAGACATTTTTCCCTAATTTGGAGAAAGATCTCGGTGCGAGAGGTTTTCAGGGGAAGAGGCGGGGGCCTCGGGAGTAGCTCTTGTCGATTCGGCCCCCGACGGGGTAGCACCAAGGTTGTTGAGGTTGTTCCCCGGGATTTCTCCACCCTCGGCCTCTTGCCTTCCATACACTTTCCTGCCACCAATGCTTCGGTGGCGAATATTGGTTGGTGCGCTGGAGCATTTCGGAGACGGTCACCGGCGGCTTCTCGATCAGCGACCAGAAGAACCACGAAGGCTTTAAACCCATCAGAAATGCCTACATGATTAGAGAGGGGTGAGCGTCCGGGAATCCCCGAATCTCAGTGGCGAAACCTGCCATGAACTGAGAAAGTGGCTCGTCTTCGCGTTGAGATAACGCGAGCAGGGTGGTCATGAAAAGCCTAGGTCACACGCTAGCGAGGAAGTTCTGCTCGAACTCCCTGGCGAGCTGGTCAAAGGATGAGACCGAGGATTGACGTAGCTGGTTGAACCACGCTCGCGCTGGTCCCCTCAGGGTGGTCGGGAATGCCCGGCACATTAATGTATCAGATGTGCCATAGAGGGCCATCTGAGCCCGGAATGCAGAGACGTGCTCCATGGGATCGGAGCCGCTGTCGTATGTCTCTAATGTCGGCAGCATGAAGTTGAGGGGTATTGGCTTGTCTTATACTTCCTGAGTGAAAGGGGACCCGCCTGAGCTATCATCGCTGGACTCGCTCCGCGATTTTCAGAACTCGCGTTGGAACTTGTCCAAGCATTGACTGACCCAAGACAGTTGGGCCCTAAACGAGTCGTCCGCCGAGTCGGATGATACGGTATCGGGTTCGAAGTGGGGTAGGGTGACTCGGCAGGTTGCGGGTATGTTCTGCCCGGGCGGACCTCTAGGGTCCGTCGCTTGCTCTCGGGCTTCTCAAGTCTCGACCTGCTCCCCGCTCGTCTTTGGCGGGTCAGGTCAATCGGGGGAGTCGTTAGCCGCACGATTTGAGGACTGAGCGGAGCGAGCATTTGCATCATGCCCGCCATGGCCTGCACTTGCTTAGTCAGGCTAAGGAACGCCTCAGGTGTCATGGCCAAGGGCCCTATGGTGAGCCTCGGGGGCGACAGTCCCGGGTCATTGAACAGATGCAGTAGCGATCTGGCATGGATGCCGGGATCCCCCCGTCTCCAGGGGTGGGGAGGGCCCAACTTTTTGGTTCGACGGAAGGGAGGTCGATTGGTGGTTCTCTCCCGGGGAGAGCTCTCGCCAGATGCTCCTACGACATGGGCCCTTCCTCTAGCGCCAAAATGTTAGTGAACAAAAGTACCGTGGCTAATGAGTCAGCATGGTTAGGTCCACGGGCTGATGTCGGGAGCTTCTTGCGGAGTGAGTAGGATGATGAGGTGGTAGCGCCCTCGGGAATGCGTGCTGATTGGCATTGGTCTGGATCCAGGCCGAGGGTCCAGCGATAAATCCGAGGGGCGACAACCCCGGGTCGTTGAACATGCGCCAGTAGCGATCTGGCGTTGAGGTCGAGATCCCCCCATCTCTGGGGGCGAGGAGGACCTGACTTTCAGGTTCGACGGAAGGGGGGCCGGTCAGTGGTTCTCCCTCGGGGAGCACTCCTGCCAGATGCTCCTACGACATGGCCCTCCTTCTAGTGCCAAAATATTCGGGAACAAATATGCCGTGGCTGGTGAGTCAGCACGACTAGGTCCGCGGGTCGATGTCGAGAGCTTTCGACAGGGTGATTTGGATGATGAGGTGGCCGAGCCCTCGGGAATGAGTGCTGGTTGGCGTTGGTCGGGATCGGGGGTGATTGACAACTCCTCGTTGCCGGGTGGATCATGCTCCCATGCCAAGTCCCTCGTCGTCGGCGAGTGGTCGCCCTCCTGCAAAAATGGCTTTCGCCGGGTGGTGTCCGGCTGTGGCCCCTCTGACAAGCAAGTTAGTAACGAGAGTGCACGATTTCTTCGTTCTTTGTGTATCTTTCTTACTCCCCCCCTGCCGGAGGCCAGCCAGGGGTTTTATACTATGGCGCGAGGGCTGATGGTGCGTAGATTTGGCGTCACCATTGACCCCCGAGGGATGGGACAGCCCTTCTGACCGGCCGTCTTTCCGGGATGTGCAGAGCGACATCAGACTACACCGCCCCGAGCTCCCGGGACAGGACGAGACGTGTGGCCTATCTTCTTGGTACAAGCTCCTAGGACGGGACGTGTGGCGCAGGGCTCTGACTTGGCATGCGGCGTCGGCTATGACATGTCCAGGCCGCCAAAATATGCAATATTAGCTAGGGAGTCAGCACGGCTAGGTCCGCGAGCTGATGTCGGGAGCTCTTTGCAGGGTGATTCGAATGATGAGGTGGCCGAGCCCTCGGGAAGGAGTGTTGGTTAGCGTTAGTCGGGGTCGGGGCTGATTGACAACTCCTCTCTATCGAGCGGATCGCACTCTCGTGCCGAGTCCCTCGTCGTCAACGAACGGTCGTCCTCCTGCAAAAAATGGCCTTCGCCGGGTGGTACTTGGCTATGGCCCCTCCGACGAGCAAGTTAGTAACGAGAGAGATTGCTATTTCCCTTCTTTTTGTTTCTCCTCCCTCCTCTTTGGCTAGAGGCCGGCCAGGAGTTTTATACTAAAGCGCGAGGGTTGATGGAGCATTGATTCGGCGTCGCTGCTGACCCTCAAGGGATGGGACGGCCCTTCTGGGACGTGCAGAGCGATGTCGGACGACACCGTCCCGAGCTCCCGGGATGGGACATGTTGCTTATCTTCTTGGTACGAGCTCCCGGGATGGGACGTGTGACGTGGGCTCTGACTTGGCGTGCAGCGTTGGTTGTGACGTGTCCAGGCGGGGTGATTCGGATGATGAGGTGGCCGAGCCCTCGGGGAGGAGTGCTGGTTGGCGTTGGTCGGGGTCGGGGCTGATTGACAACTCTCTGTCGAGCGGATCGTACTCCCATGCCAAGTCCCTCGCCGTCAACAAACGATCGTCCTCCTACAAAAAATAACCTTCGCCGGGTACTCGGCTATGGCCCCTCCGACGAGCAAGTTAGTAACGAGAGGGATTGCTCTTTCTCTTCTTTTTGTTTCTCCTCCCTCCTCCTTGGCCGGAGGCCGGCCAGGAGTTTTATACTAAGGCGCGAGGGTTGATGGAGCGTCGATTCAATGTCGCCGCTGACCCTCGAGGGATGGGACGGCCCTTCTGGGACGTGCAGAGCGGTGTCGGATGGCATCGCCCCGAGCTCCCGGGATTGGACATGTGACTTATCTTCTTGGTACGAGCTCCCGGGACGGGACGTGTGGCGTGGGCTCTAACTTGGCGTGCAATGTTGGTTGTGATGTGTCCAGGCCGTCAAAATATATCGTATCAATTCTCATGAACCTGGGCTATGTTGTTTGATTCTTGATCCCAGTACTATTTTTTTCCTTGGAACTTTCTGGCCTCCGGTTCATACATGGTCTCAGTTACCATCGTAGACCACAAGCAGGGCACAAGGATGATGGTAACGAGTCAACAATCGACAAGAAACCTAAATTAAAACCCGGAAAGATCATTCAAAAGTTTTTTTTGTGTGTGTATATATACTGATTGATATATTTCAAGATTCGAATAGTTTCTGATTTTCTTTTTTTATCCACTATTTTGGAACATTATATGAGGGTCTCCTTGTTAGATGAACAATCAAATGAACTCACTGTGAATATTTTTATTAGCTGAAACTAAGCTAATCCTAGACCAAGTATCAATTGTATTGAAAACCTAACGTTAGATCTCTGCCAAGAGCCTGTTCGGCCTTCAGTTTCCATGGCTTAAGCGTAAATCATGCCTCAGCCGATGGAGGAAATAGAATTATCAGATGGAAAATGAGGATAACCTATTTGTTAAGCTTCGAATGACTTTCGGAGTAACGTCGACCCAATAGATTCACGATGAGCCGAAGTCTAGCGTCCAAGCAAAATTTATTGGTTTGATCATAATATACCATATTTACTTGTTAAAAATCGCTGATTCGAAGCCTCATCTTCTTCTGGTGATGGTGATGATGTAGATTCACTTATCAAAAATAAATTGCATCATGATGTTGTGTCAGATTTACTTACCAAAGGTTGAAAGTATAATTTACAAGATCTACTTACTAAAGATTAAGAGCTCAAATCTAACCTTCAGTCATTTAGCTACTCATATAACGTGTTAACTAATGGCATGTCTCTACTTCCACACCCTTTCCACTATGTAACATTTATTCTCTTGAAAGCGTTTACCCTCTCACCTACTTTCTCTCTCTAATCTTTTCTTAAACAATGCATGCATGGTTTGGAGGAAATGACCACAGGAAAGTGACAAGATTTGAGATTAAATTCGAGCCTTACAATCACATTTACCCTATCACTCTAATGCACGACGCGATTGGGGTTATTACGATCTTTCTTAAGCCTAATGTTTAGTATTCGATTCATTACCTTTGTAGGTTAATCACGCAGCTCAGAATACTCAACTCTTAATTAACAATGATAGGCTCATCTGAGTCACTATCCTTCTATTCCTTCAAATATGATATTAAACTGGGGAAAAACAATCTCTCTGTCTTGTCACTCATCAAGGCCTATGGGATCCAAGCTAATCTAATTTAATACTAAGTCGATTTAATACCAATTATAACTAATTAAATCCGATAGAAAAATCAATTCATTAACTTGACAAGTCCAAACCATACAACTCAAATTACTGAGTATCCTATATCCAGTCACCTTCATCCTCCCATTTCAGATTTAAAACATAATCAGGTTGTCACTCTCTAACTTAGACCTGCTCGACCATCGTTCGGTTCAAACCAGAACTAAATCAAAATCGAACCGATTAAGAAGCAAGACCGGAAATTTGGTTATGGTTCTTGAAATCTGGAACTCAAACCGGAAATTTTAGTTCAGTTCTGAATCGATTAGAAAAATTAAAAAAAACTAAACGATCAAATGCCCTTCCAAATAACAAATCTACCTATTAGTGAACAAAAGTACCGTGACTGATGAGTCAGCAGGGTTAGGTCTACGAGCTAATGTCGGGAGCTTCTTGCGGAGTGAGTAGGATGATGAGGTGGCCGCGCCCTTGGGAAGGGGTGCTGATTGGCATTGGTCTAGATCCGAGCCAGCTTACTACTCTCTCTTGTACAATGGAAGGTGTCTCCCGGGTCAGGGCGCTCGTCGCTCGGGGGTGGCCATTCTGGAGCAGCTTAGGCAAGAGTTGGGCTGGTGAGGTCATTCCTCGGTCCGGGTGCTGATGGATGGCTCGCCGTGGGGACGTCGATTGGCGACTTTGGAGGTTGGGACGCTCCTTGTCCCCGGACAGCATTCCTTGGACTGTCGATCCGGGCGTCGTGTATGCCGAGCTACGTCTCTCCGTCCCTGGGATGGTTGGCTGCTCGTCTTCGTGAGGTGACCGTGCCCTCGAGAAGGAGTGCTGGTTGGCGTTGGTCAGGATCCGGGCCGATTAGCTACTCTCCTTCGTGCACTAGATGGCGATTCCCGGGTTGAGACGCTCGCGGGTCGTGGGCAGCTGCTTTCCTACAAAAATGGCCCTCGCTGGGTGATTCCCGACGAGGCCCCTCCGACGAGCAAGTCAGTAATGGGTTCAATTGTTTTTTTCGCCCCCCTTGGCTAGATGCCGGCCAGAGATCTTTATGTTACTTTCCATGGGTCGGTCGTACATTGGTTGGCATGGTGGACGTGTCAAACAGTGCCTTGGTACGGATTCTGACTTGGCGTGTCTCGGGGGCGGCTCTGTCTTAGGATTCTCGAGACGTGATGTGCCGAGCAGTGTCTTAGTACGGATTCTAACTGTGGCTGATGGCATCGGATTCTAACGTGTCTTGGGCCAAAAATATGTCGTATCACTTCTCTCCCTCCCTCCAAGGCATGCCGTGGGGTCCTTGAAGGGCTGGGAGGCATGCTTGGGTCCAAATGACGCGATTGTGTTGGCTGCCCGTGCGGGGAAGCTAGATTGACTCGTCGGGGGGGCGATTTAGAGGGGTGGTGCCCCGTGATTCGAGCAAGACTGACCCTGCTGATCAAACGGTAGGGGCCTGGCGAGGCGAAACCGAAGCGTCGAAACCGGCTAGGTGAGACCTACGCGGCGAAGTTGGATTGACTCGTCGGGGGGTGATTTAGAGGGGCGGTGCCCCTTGATTCGGGTAGGACTGACCCTGCTGATCGAATGGTAGGGGCCTAGTGAGGCGAGACCTGTACGACGAAGCTGGATTGACTCGTCGGGGGGGCATGTCTCTAGGGCGGCTCTGTCTCGAGATTCGTGAGACGTGACGTGCCGAGCAGTGCCTTAGTACGAATTCTGATTGTGGCTGATGGCGTTGGATTCTGACTTGTCTTGGGCCAAAAATATGTTGTATCACTTCTCTCCCCCCGCTCCAAGGCATGCCGTAGGGTCCTTGAAGGGCCGAGAGGCATGCCTGGGTCCAAATGACACGATTGTGTTGGCTGCCCGTGCAGGGAAGCTGGATTGACTCGTCGAGGGGGCGATTTAGAGGGGCGGTGCCCCATGATTCAGGCAGGACTGACCCTGCTGATCAAACAATAGGGGCCTGACGAAACGAAACCGATGAGGCGAGACCTAAGCGGCGAAGCTGGATTAACTCGTCGGGGGGCGATTTAGAGAGGCGGTGCCCCGTGATTTGGGCAGGACTGACCCTGCTGATCGAACGGTAGGGGCCTGGTGAGGCAAAACCGAAGCGTCGAAACCGGCGAGGCGAGACCTGCGCGGTGAAGCTGGATTGACTCGTCGAGGGGCGATTTAGAGGGGTGGTGCCCCGTGATTCAGGCACGACTGACCCTGCTGATCGAACAGTAAGGGCCTAGCGAGGCGAAATCGAAGCGTTGAAACCGGCGAGGTGAGACCTACGTGGTGAAGCTGGATTGACTCGTTGGGGTGCGATTTAGAGGGGCGGTGCCCCGTGATTCGGGTAGGACTGACCCTACTAATCGAATGGTAGGGGCCTGGCAAGGCGAAGCCGAAGCGTCGAAACTGGCGAGGCAAGACCTGCGCGGTGAAGCTAGCATGTCTCAGTTCAAATGATGGGTTTCGCATGGCTTAGAGTTACGGCTACCAAGTTTGCAAGTCGACCATCGAGTCGGAGAAGCTCGGTTTAGAGACTTGACGGGCAGCGAGTCGAGGGTCGACGTGGAGCGACTTGGATAACGGACTAGGCCGGTGTTTCGAACGCTGGATCGACCAAGATGTGACTCGAGCATAAGATTGGCCGCGAGGTGTGGCTCGGGCATTGGGGATCGGGACTGTAGGCCGAGTGACCGAGTCCGGTTCCGATTTCGGCGCCGACGGGTTACAAGTCGGGAGCGATCTGGAGCGACTCAGGCAGGAAACGAACCTGGGGGCCGAGTGATTAAGCTCGATTCCGATTTCGATGCCGACGGGTCGCAAGTTGGGAGAGATCTGGAGTGACCCGAGCAGGAATCGAACCTGGGGGCCGAGTGATTAAGCTTGGTTCCGAATTGATCCTAGGGCCGAGCGATTTGAGCTCGGTTCCGAATTCGGTGACGGTGGGTCGCTAGTCGAGGGCGATCTGGAGCGACCCAAATAGGGAATCAAATCTGGGGGCCAAGCTTTTGAGGTCGGTTCCGAATTGATCTTGGGGGCCGAGCAGTTTGAGCTCGGTTCCGGATTCGGTGATGGCGGGTCGCCAGTCGAGGGCGATCTGGAGCGACCCGGATAGGGAATCAAATATGGGGGCCGAGCGGCTGAGCTCGGTTCCGAATTGATCTTGGGGGCCGAGCAGTTTGAGCTCGGTTCCGAACCTGGGGGCCGAGTGATTAAGCTCGGTTCCAAACCTGGGGGCCGAGTTGATTAAGCTCGGTTCCGATTTGATCGTAGGGGCGAAGCGATTTGAGCTCGATTTCGGATTCGATGACGATAGGTCGCTAGTTGGGGGCGATCTGGAGCGACCCGTAAAGGGAATCAAATCTGGGGGCCGAGCGGTTTGAGCTCGGTTCTGGATTGATCTAGGGGGCCAAGCGATTTGAGCTCGGTTTCGAACCTGGGGGCCGAGTAATTATGCTCGGTTCCAAACCTGGGGGCCGGTGAGCCACAGGTCGGGAACCGATCTGGAGCTACTCGGGCAAGAGCTTGGCCGGCGAGCCACAGGTCGGGAACCGATCTGGAGAAACTCGGGCAAGAGCTGGGCCGGCGAGCCGCAGGTCGGGAACCAATTTGGAGAGACTCGGGCAAGAGCTGGGTCGACGAGCCGCAGGTCGAGAACCGATCTGGAGAGACTCGAGCAAGAGCTGGGCCGATGAGCCACAAGTCGGGAATCGATCTGGAGAGACTTGGGCAAGAGTTGGGCCGGCGAGCCGCAGGTCAGGAACCGATCTGGAGAGACACGGGCAAGAGTTGGGCCGGCGAGCCGCAGGTTAGGAACCGATCTGGAGAGACTCGGGCAAGAGCTGGGCCAGCGAGCCACAGGTCAAGAATCGATCTGGAGCGACTCGGGCAAGAGGAAAGCCGGCAAGCCGCAGGTTGGGAACCGATCTGGAGAGACTCAGGCAAGAGCTGGGTCGACGAGCTGCAGGTCGGGAACCGATCTGGAGCGACTCGGGCAAGAGCTGGGCTGGCGAGCCATAGGTCGGGAACCGATCTGGAGAGACACGAGGAAGAGCTGGGCCGACAAGCCGTAGGTCGGGAACCGATCTAGAGAGACTCGGGAAAGAGCTGGGCCGGTGAGCCGCAGGTCGGGAACCGATCTGGAGCGACTCGGGCAACAGTTGGGCTGACAAGCCGCAGATCGAGAACTTATCTGGAGAGACTCAGGCAAGAGCTGGGTCGGCGAGTCGTAGGTCGAGAACCGATTTGGAGCGACTCAAGCAAGAGTTGGGTTGGCGAGCCGTAGGTCGGGAACCGATCTTGAGAGACTCGGGCA
>LVTN01000930.1:73610-94654 GCA_001649415.1 Musa itinerans | reverse complement strand
GAAGTGCATGAACCCGACTCACAAGACCTGCATCGATTCCCACAAAGTGCTGCAACCAAACGCGACGCTCCCGCGATGTGTCCCCTGCTGCGTCAGGCGCGGGCGGGCGATGGATGCCACGCCCTCCATGGCTTTCTTCGCCCTCTTACTCCTCCGAAGCAAGCTGAGTTCCTCCTCTGTGACTGTGTATCCTCGTTTGCCGCCAACCTTCGGTAACTCTTTCAGTGCCGACGTGGTGATACAGAGGAACTGTAAGATCTGTGTCGTTAAAAAGTAGAGGAATTATATGAGATAACTATAATCAAGATTTAACGTTTCGTTCGGACCGATACGTCCTCTCAGCTTCATCTCTTTTTCTCTTAGTCGTATAGTGTGTGTCGACTTATTAACCCTCAAACCCATTTAGATCCGATAAATATAAAACCTTGATTGTAAGCTCAAGTTGGTAACACAATCCATATTAGTGACTGACAAGGCATATTTTGGTCTCCGGATGAGTCACCATCGACGTGACACGCCACGTCCCAACCGATGTCACACGCCATCAGAACCTCATGGTGCACGCTACGTCGGATTTCGTACCGAGACACTATACGACATGACTATCTCGAGAGCTCGGGTCGGTGCCATCTGATATCGCTCAGGTATCCCCAAAGACGCCAACTCGTTAAAGAAGCCATTTCATCCCACAAAGGTCAACGGCCACACCGAACTGAGGCGCAACCAATCCTCGCACGATAGTATAAAAACCCATGGATGACACCCGGCTAGGGGGAGGAGGAGAAAAACCGATATAAAAACACTCCACTGACTTACTCGTTGGAGGGGCCAAAGTCAGAAAACACCCGGCGAAGGTCATTTTGCAGGAAGGCGATCGCCCACGACCAACGAACACCTCAACCCGGGAATCGTCATCCAATGTACGAGGACGCGCAGCCATCTACTCCAGAGACGAAGAGACGTGACCCATCATAGACGGAATTCGAGGCAGCAAACCGAGGAGCACTGATCAATACCCCTCCACGAGGGCCTAGTCGACCCCGCCAGCCCTACTCTCGCTCGAGCCGCCCCGAAATGGCCACCCCCGAGCAGCGAGCGTCTCGACCCACGAAACACCTTCCATCGCACAAGGGGGAGTAGTGAGCCAGCCTGAGATCCCGACCGACGCCAACCGGCATTCCTTCCCGAGGGTCCGGCCACCTCATCATCCTGCTCACTCTGCAAGAAGCTCCCGACATCGGCCCGTGAACCTAACCGTAAATAGTTTTGTTCATTAACAATGACCAATCAAAATAAAGTCTAGCGAAGAAATAGCATAAAATAATTGTTCTTATTGGACCAAGAGCTATATATTAACAAAGTAAATAGTATCAGTATTGTCCTAAGAAGCAGACGGATTGTGTGGTGTGTACTTCATGCATTTTGGATATGGAATGCTGAGAGAGAGAGAGAGAGAGAGAGAGCATGGAGAGTCCAAAAACTACACATGCCTTGCTTGCCCCCTTCTCTATCCATTTGTTCCTCATGAAACAAATGGAGCACAAGCTGATGTGCTCAAACTGTAACAGGATACTATTAGATGTTATCTTACTTTGAATATGATCTAATTTTTGGTACTTGACATCATGATTGAACTTTGCCCTTCTCTCTCTCTCTCTCTCTCTCTTTTTGCTTTGGTATCTTGGCAGTGAGGAACAGGACCACATCATGTGAGCCCTATTGGCCTCGTGACTAAGGATCTTCCCAGGTCAAGCCAAGACTCCCATTTTTTCATTCTAAATGTAACCATTATTATTAAATATTTAATATCATTAAGTTCTTTATTATGGTCCAAACGTTACAAATCTAAATTAATTCTTGAACGTTATGAATTGGTGATAATAAATGTTCTTGATGAGAGAACATCTATATATATATGAGGATTTTGGTCCCTGGGCTCAATCATCTCTTTGAAGCAAAAGGTTTCCTACACCATCTAAAACGAGAGTTCTGAGCCGAGAAGTGCCAAAGTTTAAGAAGAAACCTCTGCATAAATTCTTGACAACAATGGCTGGAGGTACGCTATTTTGTTTCCGCATCAGTTATATATTGTGTTTCTATTATATTGATTTATAAACACAAGTAGGCTTCAATGATTTCTTACATTATGGTCAACTCAATTTTACTTGTAATTTAAAGTTACAGAATGAAGAATTTGATTTTTTTTTTTTATAGATACAAATAAGATGTGCTGAACCATATAAATCTTATGTCAATTTTTTTAATTTTATTTTGATTATTGATATCTATATTTTTTCTTTTTTGACGTTGAAGTCTTCTCTCTTAATAATACGGTAGCGTTTTACATAAATTACTTATTGTGTCATGATTGATTGGTCATAAGGATCCAAATACATCTTCGTTACTTTGCTTTCACTTAGGTTACTTCTTTACTATCAAAATGATTAGGATTCGAGTCACAAAAATAATCTCCACTTATACGAATAGATTAGTAAAAACCGACCTTCTTCGTACTTACGTTAACGGAAGTCTCGTACACAAATCATATTTTGTTTTATTGATTTACTCGGTATTAAATAGATTGTCTTGGTGTTAGAATATGAAATAATAATAATAATTTGGTGACTAAATATATAAGCAATCAATGATCAGATGATATAAGAACATCACCGGAAACATTTTTCATGGAGCAAGAAAAGCAGAACGAACAGTGATCAAAAGTTAGAAGCCTCAATTCATGGGAGCTTTACAGCTCATAATGATGCTGAAACAATAGAAATGCTCTTAGGGTTTAAAGTTATGACTGGAATGGTCAAGTTCAGCTTATCTCTTTTTGGACCCAAATTAGTCTTGCCAATTACATCTTTTGAGTCTGATGTGAAGGCCTACTTTGAATGGTTTAAAGGATGAAAGGCTTCTTGCTTTCCCACAAGCTAATCTTCATCAAGGCTGATAAGCTTAATCTCTAGCATTTCATCTTATATATTTTTGAGGATTGAACCTTCAACAAGAATATTTTGAGTAAATTTATAACACTAAAATTTACATTTTTTTATCTAATTAAATTGTTCTCACAATATTAATTGATGATCAAAAACATACTTGGATGGAGTATAAAAAGCAATGTTAAACCCATGATCATAGGAAATAGTGGTCATTCCGTCTACTGCTTCCAAGTGTTTGTTAAAATAACTCCAAGCCTTTCCTATTGCGTCTGCTTTGGAATCCAATAGAGTCTTGAGACCAACGCACTCCCACAGCCCAAATTGCACATCTCAGTCAACGCATGATTCCATCACATCCGTACACGTATGACATTTGAAATCGCATCATCATGATCTATAATTCGATTTAAATATTAATTATATTAATAATATTTAAATTCTTCCTTTTAATTATTAATATTTTTCATAGTATATGTTCGTATCATCTTAAATATATTATTAATTTTAATTTTTTAGCAAAATTATATCTATTTTTTTTAATATTTTATAATAATTTCATCCGTTTATCTCAATGTTATCATTTGAATGAAACTTTAACTATATAACTATATATATATATATATATATATATATTATCATGTGAGTCACAGTGTTTTGTATCATAAGTATCGGGCACCAGTCATCATGACCATCGTCATGGCCATCCGAATGCGTGACCGTTCTGCGAGTCCAAATCACATAAAAAAGACGGGGTGGGGGGGAGTGCGAGGAATTGGTAACGTGGAAGCCACAGCCGTCACGCAATTCGGGAATCACATTCCATCCATGCCGCGTCGACACCATCATCCCCGAGTGGTCTTTTCCATCCTCCTATTATGGCGCTCACGCGGTGGCGTCCCGCCCTTTTGATGAGTCCAATCCCATCTCGGCCGTCCATTCGGCGCGATCCGTTCGTAAATCTCCCCCATCGGTGCCGTCCATTTGAATCAACACCACGCCACACGTGCACCAACGACTCGTCTGAGCACGCAACTCCGTCCTGTCGTGACTTGGGTCGTGTGTGATGTTACTGTGGTAGTTACTTCTCGGATTTAAGTGGCTTCTGTAATCTGGATTGGAATCCCATTTCGAGTCCGCTCCTTCCTGATCGTGCAAGAGGGCGAAAGAAAACGCTGTGCGTCCGTCTCGCCGCTCCGGCCGCCCTGAATGGGCCAATCCGCCTCCATCCCATCCATAAAAGTCCTCTCCTCCTCCTCATCCAGTCGCCGTGCTAAGCTTCCTTCCGCGGCTACCGCGGCGTGGCGTTCGGTGGCGATGACAGAGGGAGACGCCGCATCGGGCGACGGGGACGCGGCTCCGGCGAGGAACAATACCGAGGACCTCCCCGATGAGTGCCTCGCCCTTGTATTCCAGTCCCTCGGCTCCGGCGACCGGAAGCGGTGCTCGCTGGTGTGCCGGAGATGGCTCGCCGTCGAGGGCCAGAGCCGCCACCGCCTCGCCCTCGACGCCCGCACCGCCCTCCTGGAGGCTGCGCCGGCCATCTTTGCCCGCTTCGACGCCGTCTCCAAGCTCGCGCTCAAGTGCGATCGCCGCGCCGACAGCATCGGCGATGAGGCGCTGGCCCTCATCGCCGCCCGGTGCCCCAATCTCAACCGCCTCAAGCTCCGGTCATGCCGTGCCCTTACGGACAACGGCATGAGCGCCGTCGCTCAGCACTGCCGTGGCCTTCGCAAGCTGTCCGTTGGGTCGTGTGCCTTCGGCTTCAAGGGCGTGGAGGCCGTCGTCCGCGGCTGCTCGGCGTTGGAAGAGCTCTCCATCAAACGGCTCCGTGGTCTCCCCGACGTCACTGCTGCCGGCCACGCCATCGTTGGCTCTGCCTCCCTCCGATCTGTCTGCCTGAAAGAGCTCTATAATGGTCAGTGCTTTGCGCCGCTCATCGCTGGATCCTCCAACCTCAAAGCTCTAAAGCTCATCCGTTGTTCCGGAGACTGGGACAGGTTACTCGCGGATATTGCGGCTAAGGTCCTTGGGATAGTCGAGATCCACCTTGAGAAGCTCCAGGTCAGTGATCGGGGCCTTGCCGCACTCTCCTTCTGTGCCGATCTTGAGATCCTTCACCTTGTAAAGACCCCAGAATGCACTGATTCTGGTCTTGCCACCGTCGCTGAACGTTGTCACCTCCTCCGTAAGATCCACATCGACGGTTGGAAGACCAACCGGATTGGCGACGAGGGCCTCATAATTGTTGCAAGACAGTGCCCGAACCTTCAGGAACTGGTGCTTATTGGGGTGAATCCAACAGCCCGAAGCTTAGGGCTTATAGCGAGTAATTGCCACAACTTGGAGCGCCTTGCCCTCTGTGGCAGCGACACCTTCGGGGACGCCGAGATCACTTGCATCGCCTCAAAGTGCATGGCTTTGAAGAAGCTCTGTATCAAAGGGTGCCCGGTCTCTGACCAGGGAATGGAGTCCCTCGCGGAGGGTTGCCCAAAGCTAGTTAAAGTTAAAGTGAAGAAGTGCCGAGGGGTGACTCCAGGATGTGCAGACTGGTTGATGCAATGCAGGGATGGGATGCTGGCAGTCAACTTGGACACAGCTGGGCCTGTGGAACAGCCAGAGGGGAGTGTTGGTGAGAGTGGGATTCTTGAAAACAATGAACAGTTGATCGATCAGATTGGGGCTGTGGATCTTCTCCCATCAAGCAGTAACTCTAGGTCGTCACCATGGAAGACTCGGATGGGTCTTTCTGCTGGTAGGAACTTTGTAGCATCTGCTCTCCGGAGATGGTCCCATGGAAGCAGCAACTCCAATCATACATTACAGTGAAACAAAATCTCGTTCTTTTATTGCTTTCATTGTCCTACTAAGTCTTGAATTGTACGTCATTTAACCCTTCATAACTAGGGTTGTCATTTGCTGCTATTGCTGATCATAAGCTGTTTATCCTGACTTTTGAAAGTAAATAGTGGGTATTATAGTCTTTCATGGCATTCTGTCTCTCTACAACCATATGCATTCGGACTCTGCTCTTTTAATGCAAGTGTGCTCATAATTTTTTATGCTTATCATTATATTACACTGTTTTGTATGTTTTTCCCTAATTAGGGCCTTTTGCTTTAACTCCTGTCGTAGTCTGTTCTGTCTAGTCATAAACAGCAGGATTGTGGAGTTATATGCACGTTGCTGGGTCTATTGTTTCATCCTCCCTGGCATTGATTTTTGTTCTTTCTCAAGCAGTGTAAAGAGCCATTGGCATGAGTTGAACTGACATTGACTCAAATTATTTTGGCTTGTTTTAATGAAACATGCTAAAGTTTCTTGAATATCTAGGCAAAGCGTTCTGAATTTTAACATTGTAGGATTTTGTGTGTGAATTCAAGGAGCCAAGAGGAGCTTTTAGCAATCTTGAGGACTTTCAATGACTGAAATTAAAAATGTCTCCATTTGCATTTGTTGATTCCTAACATGGTTTGAAGGAAGCTGAAAGTCTGTCACAAGAACGTTAAGTTTTTTTTTTTTCTCTTTGAAGCTAACTGATACTAAAAAACACAATGATCTTTACGTTTATTATATTTTCATGATTCTTTGTTCTCTGGAATGTAGCTCAACTTTGAAGCTAGACGTCAGCATTCTATTATTTTCTCTTTGTTATATGATTCTCAGTAAAAATGTGGACTTAGCTTTTGTACATAGGCATGACATTCTTCTTGTATTCAGTGTCATTAATGCATTTGCTATTCAGTACAAGATAAATCTTAATAAGCAATTTTCATGATTGCATACCAGTATTTGGTGTTTGAAGATCTGCATTAGTTGTATTCGTGATTCATATCCTAATGTGCAGAGAAATCTTAGTTGGCACATTGAGTACTAATTGTAAGTCTGCAAAAATGTCCTCGACTTAACATATGACATATAATATTGGATTGGTTTGTGCGTTATGAATGTTTACTCATGGAAAACCAATACCATCTGTAGGCTAATGGGATCGAGCAACATTATTATTCACTTGGAATGTTTATCATGGGAGTTTTTTTTTTTCTTTTTGCTGTGGACTGTTGGTAGAAATTTATAATTTTATGATCCCGCACAAATCATAAGTGTTATTTGAAAAATCTTGAACTGATATCTTGATCTTGAGGTTTTATTTCTTGTTAAGTCTAGCTTTTGAAGTTGACTCTGCCATGGTCTGCGCTTTGAGTGACATTCATTTTTCCTTTTGTCTCTTCAAATGCTTTGAGTATCAGTTAATATTTCACACCTCTACTTTTTCTTGTTACTAGTTTATTGAATACCTTTTCTGTCACACGATGGGTAGTCCTTCTTGGCATCTGGTACATATTGTAAATGAGTCGTGTTTTTGCCTAATCAAAGCATGTTCTCTTTGTCAACCAGTTTAGTGCTATCTCTGAGTAATTGATGGTTATACTGAGTAAATTGATGGTTATACTTGCGCTATTCTCTGAGCAATTGATGGTTATACTTAGCGCGATTCTCTGAGTAATTGATGGTTATAGTGACTCCTGTGTATAAATGTATACTGGTTGAATTATTCAAAGATCAGAATGCTAGGTTTTCTTTTCTTTTTGGCCTTTCTATATATAATATATGCTTGCATTAGAATTGTTAATTGAATTTGCCATTGTATTCTTCAAAGGGTACCAGACCAGTTAGCACTGTGCTCACTGATAACTATTTTATTTTGCTCCATTATATACATTTTTTGGATTCATTCTTTGAGACCTTTCTTTCTGAGAAGTATCTTCTTTTCTTTTCCCATTGCTAACAAATCATTAGCTACATAATGGAGCATTTACATTAATGTTAACTCTGTCCAAATTTCGTTTGATGTTTTATGGATTGATAATTGTTTTTGGTTTTGAGTGACTGATGAGCTTAGGCTATGGATAGCTTTTCTGATCTCTTAAAGATTTTAGTTAATGTATCAAGATATTACTGTTACATTAGGGAGTGCGAATGACACAAATGATGAAAACAGCTATAGTTTCATCACTTGATTAGGGGCTGAGAAACCCTTGGTTCTTTTTTGCTAGGGCATTCTTGATCTCTGGCTTCACAACTGTTTTATATTGATGTTCATCATATTGCATGTAAATGTTGTTCATTGCTGCAAATTCATTCCAGGTAATATTATCTTTTGCATTGTAGTTTACTGTAATATATTTGAATATTGTTCGTTGATAAGGTTATTTATTCTCACATTGATTGAGGGGAGTAAGGAAATCAATGATTTTTTTTTCAGATTTTTTTACTCTCAGATATGTTTTTTAGAGTTTACATATTCTGAAAAGGATAAAATCGTCCAGGTATAATCATTATTCAAAATGGATAATTTTTTACAAGTCTATCGATCGCATCAATGATCGATCGATCAAATGAATCGATGATATGATACTTATATTCTATGCGGACATCGCCCACATGAGGTTTTACCTCTTTCACATGCGTTCACCGGAGCAGACCTGACAACATCCGGAATCTGAATCGAAGATCCACCATTTAAAGACAGATTCTTGAGTCAGGTTTCGGTAGACGCATCCATGCACACCTTCCATCCCCCTCCTCCCCTGCTTTTGTTCCCCCCCCCCCCTCTCTCTCTCTCTCTCTCTCTCTCTCTCTCTCTCTCTCTCTCTCCCATCATTCCAACTTCAATTGAACCTTTGGCTGTTTTCTCCTTTTTCCTTTCCTTCCCATTTCCTCAGTTCGATAAGCTGTTCTTGCTTTATCCCATCCCCCACCACCCCATTCCCCATAATTCATCTGTTATTGCTCTATTCTTGATTACAAACCGACAACTTTATCATGAACGCATCTCTCTTATTTGATTCCGACTCGAAGTCCCTACTCCGTCGCTGTCTCCATGATCCCTCCTCCTATAAGAATACCATCTTTAGTCCCACCACCCCATCAAAATCTCACCTTTCGCATTCTCCACCTCGGATATCGCACCATGGGCATCGTTGCCGAGGCTCTGCTCGCCGCCCTCCTCCTCGGGATAGCTGCCGCCGCCTCCGCGGCGCCGGACACGTCGATCATTAGCTACGACGAGAAGCACGGCGTGCGGGGCTTGGAGCGGAGCGACGAGGAGGTGCGGCGGATGTACGACGCGTGGATGGCGGCGCACGGGCGGGCGTACAACGCCCTGGGCGAGAGGGAGCGGCGGTTCGAGGTGTTCAAGGACAACCTACGCTTCGTCGACGCTCACAATGCCGCAGCCGGCGCCGGCGTGCATGGGTTCCGCCTGGGTCTTAACCGCTTCGCCGACCTCACCAACGAGGAGTACCGGGCGGTTTACCTGGGCACCAGAGCAAACCGCGCCACCGCCGGACGGGTGAGGGTGGCGAGCGACCGGTACCGGTACAACGCGAGCGAGGAGTTGTCGGAGTTCGTCGATTGGAGGGAGCAAGGCGCCGTCGCCGCCGTCAAGGACCAGGGGAGTTGCGGTTAGTCTCCCTTCCTCTTCATCTTACGTTAAATTACCATTGAACCCTTCGATAACTTCCTTTTTGTCTTCTACGTGGCCCTTTTCCATCCATCTAATACCTAATTTGGGGCCAATTTCTCGTATCCGTGCTTATGTGGTACAAATATCCTGTTAAATCTTGGTGTTATTTATGGATGAGTTTTTCCTTGCCGTAATGTTTCATAAATATTATATAATGATTCTATTAGGCACAAATCACGCACAAGTTTATGTAAGAATGAATGTTATTTGAAATGGTTATCTGCATGAATTCTGAAACTTCATTCTCAAGGTAAGTTATTAAAGCGTTAGAACTTTGGCAATCTTCTTGCTGCATTTTGTCGGGTAAATGATCAACACCGGCATGATAAGAAGGAATTGGTGCTGATGAACTTATGTGTGGTGGTACAGGGAGTTGCTGGGCCTTTTCGACGATCGCTGCAGTAGAAGGAATAAACAAGATCATGACGGGCAATCTGATAACGTTATCGGAGCAGGAGCTAGTGGACTGCGACAATGCCTACAACCAGGGATGCAATGGTGGACTGATGGACTATGCCTTTGAGTTCATCATCGATAATGGTGGCATTGACACTGATAGTGACTACCCCTACAAGGCCCGTGATGGGACGTGCGACCAGCTCCGAGTAAATTCCTTGGAATTTGTCATGATTTCTTTAGTTACATCGATGCTAAATGTGATCATTCTGATGGTGATTGGATTGTTTGATATTGTAGAAAAATACTAAAGTTGTTGTGATCGATGGGTACGAAGATGTTCCTGAGAACGATGAGCAAGCGCTGCGGAATGCTGTTGCCAACCAGCCTGTCAGTGTTGCTATCGAGGCTGGTGGTAGGGAATTTCAGCTCTACCAATCGGTAATTTCAGCTCCTCTACTAAATCAGTGATGCTGTGATTCTTAACAATTACCTTGTCACGTCATTGGTAGTACAGTCATACAAGAAAAGAGTGTCATCTCTAATGAAGTGCGAGAAAGTATCCTGAGACATTCGACAAGATTGGTACTACCATGGGCATGACTCTGGTTGCATATTGTGCTTGCACAAGTGTTGTACCTTTCCTACAACCGATTTCAGGTGTAGAGAAACAAGGTGGTGATTAGATAGGATATATGATACTGGATCCATGCTCAGTCAACTTTTATGAATACTGCAAGTTCATGATTTTTTAATGCATATGCGTTATTGATATATTAGAGTAATTCTGCTCCTTTCATCGTTCTTGAAGGATATTTCATTTTTATTTGTGAAATTTTGGAAGTGAATGGATTTAGTTTCAACAATCATAGTTTATCCTTGCAAAGAAACTATGATTAGTACTAACTCATATTTCATTGTGTAATCGAGGCTTTGTTATGATGGCATTACATTGGATCATATTATTGATACTGTGCCCAGAATTATCAATCATCAGAATTATATATGGGTTGTCAGATGTAGAGTTTTGCGGAGAATTATAAGGTAGAATATGCAAAGCTAACTAGAGGGACTAATCAATATGCTTCAACATTTTGAGAAATCCAAAAGCGAATTATGTCCAAGAATGCAATGTATAGGCTCCTACTAACATGATATCTACTAAATATGTGGTAAGTTAGTATTACAGAGCTCTTTAAGCCTTGTGATATTTCTCAAATAAATCTGATATAGTCTGAAGCACTTGGTCATTATGAAGTATGAACAACCTTTTATTCTTTTATGTTTCTACAGTCTATTTTATATAAGCTATCTTCTTCTTCTTCTTCTTCTTCTTCTTCTTCTTCTGTTAAGTTAATGCAACAAAAAATTATAAGCTGTGCTATTTGTTTTAGGGAATATTCACGGGAAGATGTGGGACTGAACTGGATCATGGTGTGGTTGTTGTTGGCTATGGCACCGAGGATGGTAAGGATTATTGGATTGTCAGGAACTCATGGGCCAGTGATTGGGGAGAGGCTGGCTATATCAGGATGGAGCGTAATGTCAAGACATCCACTGGAAAGTGCGGTATTGCTATGGAACCATCTTATCCCACAAAAAAGGGTCAGAACCCACCCAATCCCGGACCCTCTCCTTTCCCACCAGTGAATCCACCAATTGTCTGTGACAGCTACTACTCCTGTCCATCGAGCACCACTTGCTGTTGTGTCTATGAGTATGGACACTACTGCTTCGCCTGGGCATGCTGTCCTCTTGAGGGCGCAACCTGCTGTGAAGATCACTACAGCTGCTGCCCCCACGATCACCCTGTTTGCAATGTCCTGGCTGGAACTTGCCAAATGGTAATGTCAATACTCTTGGGAAACTTCTCATGCAAATGTTTTTAATACCAAACTTATCACTGTTTAATATCTGATCATCTTTAATACATCTGTAAAGATCATGGCATCCTTAGAGTTCTCTCATGTTGAATTTAGAGAAATGCCAGTAAATTAACTCAACTTTGAACGTAACTTGAATTCATGATTTATATATTGACAGTTTAAAATTAGTTTCAAGTCAAGTTCGAGTTGTTGTATAATTGGCCTCTACTACATCAAAGCCTGATTCTGAAACCGATCCTATGTTGTACAACTTGATAATCTAAAGTCACCCATATTTAGCTTGTTTAAGATCTAATTCTTTATCAAGCTTTTAAGGCTTGCATCAAGATAGACTAATAACTTTTTCAACTCAAATACATTGTCGCATCAATATTATTCGACTCTGCTAAGCATTTAGAGTACATTCTCGGTCTAAACAGTCAGCATTCATAGATAAGGAACTCAAATTGAAACGGAGAGAAACTAAATCTTTTTCAAAATCTCTATAATTATTTGTTTAATGTGTAGGATGTATGCATATACATCTATCTATAGTTCGGAGCAGCATCTGCCAAATCTGAAAAGGAGCCTCTAAGTTGTGGCTTGGCCTGAAAACATTTTCGAGCCCATCTTGTTATTGAGTTTGCTCATTTACATGCTAGTTGAGCTCATTCATGATTTCAAATTAGCTAAGCTGTAGCTATTTGTGATGGTTTTCTTAAAATTACCTGCCCTACAATAGGCGGAATTACTTTTAGGTCTTAAACTATGGTCTAGCTATCAGCATACAAAGTAGTACTGCTGTAGGCCGTCCCACTGTTGTGTCTTATCAAAGTCCAGCTGGATACAAAATTACAGACAGATGACTATTTATCTCGTTTACATGATAGCTGGGTTCATTCATGCTTGCAGGTGAGCCAAGCTCGATATTTCCAGCCCTACAATTAATGAAATCATTTTTGGGTCTTATACTATGGTCCATTTGCATATACACAAATTAATAATTCACTGTCTTATTCAGAAGTCCATCAGGATACAAATTAACAACCATGACTACTTAATTCTTTCCATCTAGCTGAGTCAAATTTGAGATATTTGTGTATGGCTATTGGAATTGCCAGCCCTACAATGAGCCAAATCACTCTTAGGTCCTATAGTATAGTATAGTATAGTTGTATCACATACAGGTTACTAACTGGATGTAGGTCCATATCATAGTTATGTCTTATGCAGCAGCTGAAAACAAAAGTTACAAATAGATTGTTACTGCAGTGATGGTGCTGATCTGTTGAGTGTTCCTAGCTATATTTAGCATGACAGTCCTCGAACATGAATCTATGCATATAACCTCAACCATTTCTCTGTAGTTAACATTTTATCTTTGTAAATATTTTGGACTCTGCTTCTTATTTCTGATCATCTCCATGTCATACTTTATGTGAACGAACAGAGCAAAGACAACCCCCTCGGAGTGAAGGCTCTTGCTCGGATACCTGCAAAGCCGCATTGGGCATACTTGGATGGCAAGAGCAAGAAGATCAATGTATGAAGACTCATGCATTGATTTGTTTCGTGAAGTGAAAATTAAGAGTACTTCGGCAGCTTGACCTGGCACACTTCTCCCCTGCTTATGAACCGAAAGTTAGCTTATTGTTTATTTGACGACAACCGTGTAAATATTTCAGATTCGAAATGTAAGGTGGACCGAAAGATGGTTTACTTCTTAATCATGCCATTTGCTTTTCCAAAAATTGGATCCCATTCACTTGTCATGTACTTCAAAATTTATCATTGTTACAATAAGATTGGGGATTAGCTTTACCCTATGTAATATCTGATGTTATTGTTGTTAATGAATTGCTTGTGTTGACAGCATAACCTTTTTTCCTTCAGACCATTTGATCATATGTGAACCTTGGTAGTAAACTTTATCCTATGTGCTCACTTTATGGAAACTACTGAGTAGTTTCAATTAGTTGATCTTTTCCTGCATCATCAAGCTTCTGAAACCCTCAACAGCAAAGCTGTTCCTGTTCTTGGCCTCTGGAAACACCTCTAGTTTCAGATTCAACAACTGGTCTTCTTACTTTTCTGTCATTCTTGTCTCTCTGTGATGATGAATGTTGCATTTAGTCCAACTACTGTTGCATATTAAAGATGTTCCCATTTGATCACCAAGCCAACTATTTCCAGTGTGGTCACATTTTGATCACCAATTATTCCCAAAACATGCAATTTCCAGTGTAAACACAGTGAAGTCTGGAGTGGCTATTGATATCTGGACCCATCAGGCCTAACCGAAGAGGAACTTTTTCTGATGGCAAAGCAACCAATCAAACCAGTAAAATTTGACTTGTGTTTGCATAAAGTTTAGGGTCACAGGAGACAGGAGGAACCAAGTGGGTTGATGAGTAGTAAGTACTATATCCATGTTCTTTTCAGTGAAATCATGGAGATCATGGGCATTTAGCAAACCATGTGGCATTCACCCTCTGCCATGTCCCTTTCTTGGCTACGGCACCTCTCAAGAGGACAACAGCATTAAGCTTCCCATTCCCACCACTGTCATCCAAATAATGAGATCCAAGTTTGAGACTTGCATGAGTAGGACATGACCAGCTCTTGGTTTGCAAAAGCAACAGTGCAATGATGGCTTCATTTCATCCAAAACTCTTAAATATCACCTGAAGCAGCTCACTCTTAAACATCCAAGTAATTCTTTCTTTTATAACATTTTATGGTACAATCAAACACAAAATAATTCCCAAATATATTTCTCTTTTTTTTTCTTCTATATATATATATATATATATATATATATCTTCAGAAGAGAAATCTAGTGCATGACCTGAGGAACTCATGATCTACTGATGAGTTAGAATGTGCTCTGGCTGATAAAAATGCAAGTAATATCTGGTACAGGATATAGACTGAAGTTAATGAAAACTGTTCATGCATTAAAATAAGACCCAATGGGTCAAATCATCCAAATTTATGCAAAGGGTAGGTGAGCTTTGAAACTCCTCTGTCAACCACAGTCCATCTGTCATGCATCAATTTGTCACCGTACTATTCCCATTCAATCTCTTCCACTGCTTACTTACAACTGTGTCTCTCTGCTCTCCTGGTGACGTCCCCTGTCCCTCCCTCCACTATACTCACCACTCTCTCTCTAATGCTATTTATTAGCTCAAACTATTCCAGATCGACACATATTATGCATTGCATGGAAACAAACAAGCTGTAGTATGAACTAAAGAAGAGAAGGAAGCTTTCTCATGGCTAGAAGAAACCAGCTGCTGCTTCTCTCCACTGTACTCCTCTTCATCTCTTCCTCCCTCGGTGATCGCAAGGCCATTGAGATTGGCCTTGGGCCGACACCGTCCCCGTCTCCTCTTGACGACTCCCACGGCTCCTCACCGCCTGCGCCGGCACCGTCGTCTGGGCCGCAGCCCTCCGACTTCCCCAACCTCAAGCAGTACTACGCTTACCTTGTCATCCAACGCTTCAAGCAAAGCATCACCTGCGACCCCGGCGGCGTCACCCAGACCTGGGTGGGCTACCGGCCTTGCACCTACGAAGGCTTCTACTGCGCCGCCCCGCCGGACTCCCCCGACACGCCCACCATCGCCTCCGTCGACTTCAACGGCTTCGGCCTCTGCGCGCCGACCATCGTAGGCTTCGTCGACCAGCTCCCCGACCTCGCACTCTTCCACGCCAACTCCAACTACTTCTCCGGCGCCATCCCCGACCTCACCGGCCTCCCCTACCTCTACGAGCTCGACGTCAGCAGCAACCTCCACATCGGCGCGTTCCCCACCGAAGTCCTCCCGCTGAGCAACCTCATCTTCCTCGACCTCCGCTTCAACTTCTTCGCCGGTGCCGTCCCGGCCTCTGTCTTCGCCTTCGACCTCGACGTGCTCTTCTTTAACAACAACAACTTTAACCAGCCGCTGCCGGCCGAACTCGGCCGCTCGCCTGTAGCCTACTTGACCCTGGCCAACAACGGCTTCACCGGGTCGATCCCCCCGTCCATCTGCAACGCCTCGAACACTCTGGTCGAGGTGCTCTTCCTCAACAACAGGCTCTCCGGCTGCCTGCCGTACGAGATCGGATTCCTGAGCATTGCGACGGTGTTCGACGCGGGTTTCAACCAGATGACCGGCCCGATCCCGTGGTCCTTCGGCTGCCTGCTCAAGTTGGAGCAGCTGAACCTTGCCGGGAACCTGCTCTACGGGGAGGTCCCCGACGTGGTGTGCCGGTTGGCCAAGGACGGCAACCTGGCGAACTTGTCGCTGTCAGGAAACTACTTCACCTGGCTGGGCCACTCATGCTGGGACTTGGTGAAGACCGAAGTGCTCGACGTGCGTCAGAACTGCATACCAGGGCTCCCGGAGCAGCGGTCGCCGGCGGAGTGCTCAACGTTCTGGTGGGGGCCAAAACAGTGCCTTCCATCGCACGACATTCCATGCAGCCTCCCAAAGGGTCCGACAAAACGCCCGATGTCCTCCACGCCGCCGGCGTACGTGACCTACGAGGCGCTTCATCACCCACCGCCCCGGAATTAGCAGATCGCTCGTCACTGCAGCAGCATCTCTTCTCATTTCCGCTTCTTAACTCGATCGATCCATCTCTCTGATTAGCTTCTGTCCTAAAACTTGGTGTCCTCGACGTTCTTCCTGATCAACCGTAAGCAAAAGGAGAAGAATAATGAATGGGGGACTGATCATTGTGTTGTTTCAGAGCCAGCAACATGAATAAATGCTATCAGATAAGGAACTGATAAAACTGAAAGCATAAGAACATTGAGTGCTTGTAATTTCCATGTCAGAGGACAGACTCCTGCACAGCTTAAAAGAATGACCATGGCATCTTAAATATGGTAGATAAACACACACCTTTCTGCTTGATTTGTCCTAAAACTTGGTGTCCTCGACGTTCTTCTTCGTGTGAACGACTTTTTGCCGTGCCTCGGGGCCGACACGGCTCGGTTCGGGCCCGGACGGGAGGGAATCCCGCTCGACCTCTCGGGTCTGCTGATGCGGGCAGCTATGTGGATCGGGTCATGCTTGGGTTCGTCGGGCATCCTGCTGGAAGAGGCTCCTTTCCAAGGCGTTCGGGGAAGTCGGCTCCGTCTTCGTGCCTGCACACAAGTTGGGTCGGTAGCCCGACCCGACCCCTCCGACGATCAAGTTAGAGAGTGACGTGCAAAAGTGCCCCCCCGTCTTTCTTTAGCGCGAGGGCTTTTGTAGGGGTTTGCCGTTGGTTGATGCGCCCTCTTGCGGGGAGCGGGGTCGTACTCCTGACGGCGTCCGACACCATTGCTGGTGTTGCGTGTAGAACCAGGTAGCCACAGGGTATGGGCACGCCTCGATCGTCGTTCTAGTCTATATTAGTCAAAGGTGTCAGGTCAAAGTGGTGAAGTCGTTGTCAGCGCACATCGCGTCGCCATCATTGCCCTTACCGAGCGGGATGTCATCCGAACGTGGCTGACATCGTGGCGCATCATGTCGTCATTATTATCCTTGATCAACCGTAAGCAAAAGGAGAAGAAAAGAATAATGAATGGGGGACTGATCATTGTGTCGTTTCAGAGCCAGCAACATGAATAAATGCTATCAGATAAGGAACTGATAAAACTGAAAGCATAAGAACATTGAGTGCTTGTAATTTCCATGTCAGAGGACAGACTCCTGCACAGCTTAAAAGAATGACCATGGCATCTTAAATATGGTAGATAAACACACACCTTTCTGCTAGATTGATCTGTAGATGGAACAGAGATTGTCACAGTGTCACATTAATCATGAAAGATCCTTTGAGCAACCATGGCAAATCAGAGAGGATCTTCATGTAGAACCTTCAGGTTTACACTGTGAGCCTATCAATGAGTGGACTGCACTTCAAACTCTCCATTCACCATTAAACCCGGTGATTCCTTCAAGGAAATCATCACCAGCTAAACAATGAGAATTTGTCAGATAATTAAGTGGCATTGTTGTGCCCGACCCCTCCGACGATCAAGTTAGAGAGTGACGTGCAAAAGTGCCCCCCCGTCTTTCTTTAGCGCGAGGGCTTTTGTAGGGGTTTGCCGTTGGTTGATGCGCCCTCTTGCGGGGAGCGGGGTCGTACTCCTGACGGCGTCCGACACCATTGCTGGTGTTGCGTGTAGAACCAGGTAGCCACAGGGTATGGGCACGCCTCGATCGTCGTTCTAGTCTATATTAGTCAAAGGTGTCAGGTCAAAGTGGTGAAGTCGTTGTCAGCGCACATCGCGTCGCCATCATTGCCCTTACCGAGCGGGATGTCATCCGAACGTGGCTGACATCGTGGCGCATCATGTCGTCATTATTATCCTTGATCAACCGTAAGCAAAAGGAGAAGAATAATGAATGGGGGACTGATCATTGTGTTGTTTCAGAGCCAGCAACATGAATAAATGCTATCAGATAAGGAACTGATAAAACTGAAAGCATAAGAACATTGAGTGCTTGTAATTTCCATGTCAGAGGACAGACTCCTGCACAGCTTAAAAGAATGACCATGGCATCTTAAATATGGTAGATAAACACACACCTTTCTGCTTGATTGATCTGTAGATGGAACAGAGATTGTCACAGTGTCACATTAATCATGAAAGATCCTTTGAGCAACCATGGCAAATCAGAGAGGATCTTCATGTAGAACCTTCAGGTTTACACTGTGAGCCTATCAATGAGTGGACTGCACTTCAAACTCTCCATTCACCATTAAACCCGGTGATTCCTTCAAGGAAATCATCACCAGCTAAACAATGAGAATTTGTCAGATAATTAAGTGGCATTGTTGTGTTCTGCATGCCATTCCAATAGTCACTAGCGAAGAACACTGGTCTAAAATGGATCATATCAAGCCATATGATACAGCATTGCAACCAAGCAACAGTTTTGGGATACACTGCGCAGTAAAATGAAAAGAGCAATAGAAGATAAATATAATAAAGATTAACAAATCACAGAGAAACTTAATTCACGAGTCGAAACTGAAGAAACTGAAGATCTACTTCAACTTGTACAAAGGGAGGCGTGACCAAGAAGAAGAAAATAATTTGGGCCGAACATTGAAGTGATCTTGAGTTTGATGATGGGATATAAAGAGAAATAACTTTTGTATATGAACAAATACTAGCAGGTCATAACATGCAACTGAATTAAATATTACACTGTGAGCCTATCAATGAGTGGACTGCACTTCAAACTCTCCATTCACCATTAAACCCGGTGATTCCTTCAAGGAAATCATCACCAGCTAAACAATGAGAATTTGTCAGATAATTAAGTGGCATTGTTGTGTTCTGCATGCCATTCCAATAGTCACTAGCGAAGAACACTGGTCTAAAATGGATCATATCAAGCCATATGATACAGCATTGCAACCAAGCAACAGTTTTGGGATACGCTGCGCAGTAAAATGAAAAGAGCAATAGAAGATAAATATAATAGAGATTAACAAATCAAAGAGCAACTTAATTCACGAGTAGAAACTGAAGATCTACTTCGACTTGTACAGGGAGGCAGAGGTGACCAAGAAGAAAGGAAATAATTTGAGCCCAATATGAAGTGATGTTGAGTTGGATGATGGGATATAAAGAGAAATAACTTATATATATATATATATGAATAAATACTAGCAGATCATAACATGTAGTAGAGTTAAATGGAACCACAATCAAATAGAACACCAAGATATACGTGGAAAACCCCTTCAATGTGAAGGGTAAAAACCACGGGGCAAACTAGAGATAATCCACTATGAGAATAATGAATATATAAATCTCAATCTCTTGCCCTAAATCCTAGCAACAATCACAAGAGAATAACTAGGATACAAGGATCACGTCATTGTGCATAATATCTAAATCCTCCATAATTCTCCCCAAGTAATCACAGTAAAAATCTACTATAGATTTGATCTAACCTGAGATGAGAACACTGCTAGATGATTGAGAACAGTTTCTCTGCATTATCCTTGTCTTCTTCTATTTCTTTCTCTTTCTTTTCTAGGGTTAGGTCAAAGAGGTGTGGGCTGATAAAGCCCATCATGGGCTGAACCCACTATGGGTTGTCAGCCCAACAACCTCCTTCTTCAGCCCATAAGGGAGGTTGTCCCATGACTCCTCAATGTGAAGTCATGCTGACCAGTTGTCGGCATATCTCCTGTCTTTCTTTTGATAAAGTTTTTGTCAACATGTCTGCTCCGTTATCATCTGTGTGAATTTTCTGAAGCTGCAAGTGCTTCTCTTCAAATACATTTCTAATCCAGTGGTATCTGACATCTATATGCTTTGACTTGGAATGAAACATTGGGTTCTTACACAAATGGATGGCACTCCGACTGTCACAATGCACCACATAATTTTTCTGTTTCAATCTCAATTCTTGTAAGAATTCTTTCATCCATAATATTTCTTTGCATACCTCTGTAGCAGCAATATATTCTGTCTCTGTGGTGGAGAGAGCAATACACCTTTGCAATCTGGATTGCCATGACACAGCTCCCCCTACAAAAGTAAGTATATAACATGATGTGGACTTCCTCGTATCTATATCTCTTGCCATATCTGCATCCGTGTAACCTATCAACACAGGTGGTCTACCTCCAAAGCTTAAATAAACCTTAAAGCTCCCTCTGAGATATTGTTAGGACTCTAGCTAGGAGAGTCCTAATTGAGATGGACATTCATGTAAAACCTACCTAAGCCGACCCCTATTAAAGAGGTGAAGAGGCCGGCTAGGATTACGAGGTTATTTCTTAGAGAAGAATTAGGAGTTGTAAAGGAATAAGAGTCTTGAGTAGGAGTCCTATTAGGAGTTGGTTAGAAGTAAGAGTCTTGAGTAGGAGTCTTATTAGGAGTTGGTTAGAAGTAAGAGTCTTGAGTAGGAGTCTTATTAGGAGTTGGTTAGAAGTAAGAGTCTTGAGTAGGAATCCTATTACGAGTTAGGGTTTAGAAGCCCTATAAATAGCCATATATTCCTCCTCTCTGCAGCCTTTGAGCAACAACTTGGAGAGAGGAACCCCTATAGAGTTCCAAGGAGGCCGATCCCCTAAAGAGATCAACCCCAAGTTTAAAATCTGCAAGGGTTCTAACACCTGGTATCAGAGCAGCATTCTTGGCATTTCGCTGCCCTTCCACAGCCATCCATCAGCCCTCCACGACTGCCCAAAGCAATTCCCACAATTGCTTAAAAGATCGTCGCCAAATTCTGTCGTCATCTCCACCACCGCAGATCATCCTTTGATCTTCCCGTGAATTGCAACAGGTTCTGGTTTCCT